>JAPDDL010000447.1:0-33120 GCA_027422435.1 Schizopygopsis pylzovi | reverse complement strand
TTCACTGCATCTGATCTCATTTCTGTGTCCGCGGCTAAATCTAAGAGCAGTTTTTGTGCAGGGTGAGATACAGCTGGCCATCAGAGTCAATACTCATCATATCTGTAGATGTTTGAACACAAATTATGGGTGTATTTATGGGGTGTTCTTATAGATTCAACCATTAGATGCTACCAGAGTACATGTGCTAAATGATGTATCTGATAATAACAGATAACTGTTAACACTAGTCATGATGATGTGTGTCAGGAGATCAATGTGATTAATTATATTCATATTCTCTATCATTTAATTGAGCCAACATCCAGTTAGTCCTGATGAGCACCACATTTTTCAGGTGTTTAAGGAGTTTGTAGAGATATATGTTGTTCAAGGATGCAGTTACTGCACAAAAAACCTTTCATAACTTTTGCGTTCTCTCGTAAAGATATTGGCATTCCCTTACAAAACATGTTCATCCTCTTGCAAAGTCATTGTGTTCTCTCACAAAACTAGTTGAGTTCAGACAAACATTGCTGTTTACTTCAAAGCTTGCAGTGGTTCATACAGCTCTGTATGTTCACAATGTAGCAGTTCAGAGAGTTTTATTTTGGACTTGGACTCGTGTATAAAGAAACACCGATCGTAGGAGACATCTTGAAGTGCTACTTGCTGAAAGGACCAGAAGAAATCCCAGAAGGTGCTCTTTGGTTGGGTTTGAAGCCACTGTTATAAGAAAGGAACCCAAGGCACTTCTTCTGGTCCAAAAAAGTTACAAAGCCTTTATTCCCATTATGACCATTACAATAAAAGCATTAAACATGACTAAAACACTGCACACTGATGACACTCTGAGAAAGACTGAAATGCATCAGTGTGCAGTGTTTTAGTCATTATTATATTATATTATTACTTAATCACAATATTTATTGTCGCATACAAGTCCCTCCCCCGCCCACCTTTCGGCAAATCAGATCACTCTTCCGTTCTGCTCCTGCCTGCTTATAGGCAGAAACTGAAACGTGAAGCACCCGCCCTCAGGACAGTTCATTGCTGGTCTGACCAATCGGACGCTACACTACAGGACTGTTTTGATCACGTGGACTGGGACATGTTCCGGGCAGCGTCTGATGGCGACATAGAGGCGTATTCAGATACGGTCACGTGTTTCATCAGGAAGTGTATAGATGATGTAGTTCCGACCAAAACCATCCGCATCTACCCCAACCAAAAACCGTGGATTAACAGCGATGTTCGATCAGCCTTGTCAGCGCGGACATCTGCCTTTAAATCCGGAAACACTGATGATCGGAAACAAGCCAGTTACGATCTCAGGAGATCCATCAAAGCAGCCAAACGAACATATAAAAACAAAGTTGAAGAACACTTCAACAACAATAACCCAAGAAACATGTGGCAGGGCATCAACAACATCACAGGCTTTAAAGGAAATAAACCAGCTACTGTGAACATTGCCTCCTCTCTACCGGACGAGCTCAACACCTTTTATGCTCGGTTCGAGGCTGATAACACCGCACACACAGAGAGCGCTGCCGCGGCTGCTGCAGAAGAGGTGAGTCCACTCACGCTTTCTGTCGCGGACGTAACCCGATCCTTTAAACGGGTGAACATCCGTAAAGCCGTAGGCCCAGATGGGATACCAGGCCGTGTGCTCAAAGCATGCGCTTTCCAGCTAGCTGGGGTTTTTACAGACATTTTCAATCTGTCCCTCTCTCTGTCTGTGGTTCCCTCGTGCTTCAAAAAATCCATCATTGTACCCATACCGAAGAAAAATAAAATCACATGCTTGAACGACTGGAGGCCCGTCGCTCTGACACCCATCTTCAGCAAGTGTTTTGAGAAGCTTGTCAGAGACTACATCTGCTCTGTGCTGCCTGCTTCACTGGACCCACTACAATTTGCATACCGCAGTAACCGTTCCACAGACGATGCTATTGCCTTCACCCTGCACACTGCTCTCACCCACCTGGAAAATAAGAACACCTATGTGAGGATGCTGTTCGTGGATTATAGTTCAGCATTTAACACTATAGTGCCTGCCACACTGGTTGCGAAGCTCCAGACTCTAGGACTGAACAGATCTCTGTGCAGCTGGATCCTGGACTTCCTGACAGGCAGAAGTCAGGTGGTCAGAATGGGCAACAACACATCATCTCCCCTGATCCTCAACACTGGTGCACCGCAGGGTTGCGTCCTCAGCCCACTCCTGTACTCCCTGTACACACACGACTGTACAGCTACACACAGCTCGAATGTCATCGTCAAATTTGCTGATGACACAACGGTGATAGGCCTGATCACCGACAACGATGAGACGGCCTACAGAGAGGAGGTGAGTACTGTTGAAAACTCTGTTCTTCTAAAGTGTAGAAAACTCAGAAGAGAAGACCAGGAGACTTCGGATTCGATCGTCAGCAGAATTTCTTTATTCTATGACATGTGTTGTTATCTGTAGTCATCGAAGATCTCATCTTAAGTCATTTTTACAGGGTATCTTATAGACAGAATTGGAGGAGGAGCTTTTACAGGTTGAGACAAAACATCAAATAAACATACATCTGAGGGCAATAAACCTAACGAATCCACATCTGGCCAGGACAAAGTCATTTGCAGATCAAAGGTTCAATCTCTCAGTAGTCATTGATCTTGCCATTATAATAGAGACAAAGGCACAGCTGTCGAGCTCAAATGGTCAGGAAGCGATCTCAAACACCTTTGCCTTGCCCGACACCTCTTAGTCAGGACGTGAATTCAAATCAAACATAGAATAACATTTGTGATCCTTCAATCCCCTCTTTGAGAGTTCTAATAACTCTCACAAAAATACAAATTTAGACACTTAAAAGTTAATTCTTGTAACTTGTAATCGTTACAGGCAAATAGTACATGTTCTGTGTTGTTTATATGTAATTGCATGCTGACACAGAAACAAAACATGCAATTAGGGTCCGTGAAGATTTTACGGGTAATAATCTTTTCTGGTTGGAACTGTCATTTCCTTGTGAGAGGCGGGCGTCATTTGCTGACAGAAACACTTGATACTGTGGATGCATAGATAGTACGCAAGTAGGAGAAACAACAGCAGAATTGCTATTTCCTTGATCCACAGCCAGGGTTTACCTAACAAGTTTCCGAACCATGAAGAATTATCTTCAGTCATCTGGCGTAATTTTTCTGAAAGACCAAGAATGTCTTGTTGGATTTTGTTCAAGTTCTCTGTTGGATCCATTAACCCGGTGCAGCATTCAGGACCGATAATGGTACAGGCTCCCCCTTGTGTTGCAAGAATGTAATCCAAGGCCACTCTGTTCTGTAAGATCATCATCTTGTGCGAGGCAAGAGTGTCCTTGATGTTGCCCAGGGCCAAAACCGTATCATTGGCCAATTTCTGTACAGAATCCGACAGGCTTCTGACTTGATCGAGAGCCTGCATGACACCATACGATGGGATTAATGCTCCAAGAGTTCTTGACCACCACGTTTGTACACAAGTGAGTCCTGGAATGCAGTCATCTTTGTTGGTAGAAGCTGAATTTTGTAGATGTGGAGAACTTGAGGTGGAGTGTGTATTTTCTCTGATGGCTGGTAGGACATAAACCAGGGTGCACCTGCCATTGAATTGGCTGGGTAGGATGCTGTAGACAGAAGTCCCACATAACCACAAAGTGCCAGTCGGTGGAGGAATCATACACCACTGATTTATGGCAAAAAATTTCGGTAGGGATGGGTTCCCGTAGAGACACTCTTTTAAATCATTCTCCTCTTTCTTATCTGATGTAGTAACGTACACATTGAATTCGGTTCTTCTTTCAATCACAAAGCTGCAACGTTCACGAGGAATTTCACCCAGTGTAGTCGATGCTGGAGCATGATTTTCCATGCACCAATAGAACATCCTTGGCATGAGTAGATCTGTCATGATGGGAGTAGCTGAAGTTAGGTTGCAGGATGGTAGTCCAGGAATGCAACACGACGAAGCTGGAGGAATTGTTACGTTGTGACATGTATCCTTGTTGTGTAATCCACTGGTATGATGATCGAATAAGGTACACGTGTCACATTTGGAGATAGGGTGTGCCACCCATGGGATTCCTGCTCCTACTGAAGGTGCGTGCGGCATGCAAACATTCTTTCCAGCAAACAAGGCATTTCTTGACATATTCATCAGCTCTACGAATATGTTGTTTCTGGGGTCTACACTTTGCGTGATGTCCATGATGGTTAATAGTACGAAAATCTTGATCATGTTGATGGATGACTGAAGTTCCCGTATGTGAGTCTCTGCGTTGTGTATTTTTTTTTTCTTTCTTGTGTGATAGTTGGCTCGGCGATGGGTCTAGTTGTTTTCTAGAGGTTGTGGCTTTATCCGCAGGTGAGAAGGGTGGTGCATATGGATCTCAGGACAGCCATCAAATGGTATCTGCACAGAGGAAGAAAGAAACACAAACAAGAGAGAACAACAGCACAGAGCAGTATTTGTAGAGTCTGCAAACATTAGGGTTGTATCCTCTGTTCAAAATATAGTCTGCTATGGTTGTTCCTTCTTTCCCTATTTCTCAATTCCTGCGACACCTAAAGAACAGTGAGGAAAGGATGGACTAATGGAGGGGAAAGGCCTATGAGGAAATCTTCACCTCAGGGTTGGCCCCCGAAGCCTGTTGCTTTCGGTTCTTCCCTGGGCTCCTCACTGGTTCTTGTGTCTGCCCTATCCTATCCCTGCAGGGGGAGGAACAACCTTAATATGTGACACATGAGTCCAAGTTTTCCTTCCCTGACACAATACTGCAGCTGCTGTAATCAACATCACTTGATGTGGTCCGTACCACTTAGGCTCTAATGGCTTGTTTTTGAATGTCTTTATCATGACCCATTGACCTGGGACGATTGTGTGTCCACCTTCTGGTGGAGTCTGCCAACACGACTCAACTCTCTCTTTGGCACTCTGCACTGCCTTTGTGAGGTTTTCACAGTAAGCGATCAGGGCATCTGAAGCAATGTGCACATCAGCATTTCTAAGATCAATCACACCTGGCATCTGCATTGGGCGTCCAGTAATAATCTCATGAGGGCTCAGTCCTACTGATCTGTTAGGTGATGCTCTCATACTACACAGTACTGCGGGCAGTGCTTCAACCCATGGTACTCCTTCCTGATGCATTTTGCTTAGCCTGGTTTTGATTGTTCTGTTTGATCGTTCAACCTGTCCTGATGCTTGTGGCCTATAGGGGCAGTGAAGGTTCCACTTAATCTTCAACATTCTAGACACTTCCTTGACTACCTGTCCTGTGAAGTGGGTACCTTGATCTGAGTCAATGCAATCTGGTAATCCCCATCTGGGAATGAAATCAGTGACAAGACATTTAGCAGTATGTGCAGCTGTAGCGCGCCCTGTTGGATAAGCTTCTACCCATCTTGAGAACTTGTCTATTACTACCAAAACGTCAGTTTTTCCTTTACAAGGGGCAACGATATATAATCAACTTGCAGGTGACGAAATGGCCCTGGTGGAGCTGGGGTATGTGCTGCTGGTGTAATGGTTGCTGGTACATCATTATTTTTCTGACATGTAACACATCTCTTGACTGTTTCAGTGGCTGCGTTTCTGAATTTTGGATTCCACCATTGATTTGAGAACCTGTGATTCATCGTTGCTGGACCACTATGACCCAAACTGTGTATTTGTTGAGCCAAAATGGCAACAGTGATTCGGGAGCAACATACTTTCCCTCTTTGGTCCAGCAGCCGGATGAATCCACAGTGGCTCCTTTGTCTAACCATGTCCATGCTTCATATAGAGGAACGTCTTTATACAGATCAACGATTGATTCAGGAGGTAGAATTATCTTCTGTGCTGTACTACCTGAACACACTTGTACAGTTGCATAGAAACAAGCCTGTTTAGCCGCTACATCAGCAAGAGCATTACCTTTAGCTTCCGTAGTATTAGTTGTGAGATGTGCTTTCACTTTGATCACTGCTAATTTCTTTGGGAGTTTCATGGCAAACATTAAATCTTTCACTAATCCAGCATGCTTAATGGGGGATCCAGCAGAAGTTAGAAATTTTCTGGTTTGCCAAATGACACCAAAATCATGAATTACCCCAAAAGCATACCTGGAATCTGTGTAGATATTTGCAACCGATCCTGAAGCTAGCGTGCATGCTCTAGTTAAGGCTACTAGTTCTGCAGCTTGAGCTGAAAAATGATCTGGAAGACGACCTGAAGCAACTACTTCAGTGGTGGAAGTTACTGCATATCCTGCTCGTCTGTTACCTTCAATAACTTGAGCTGAACCATCAACAAACAACTCCAATTCTGCGTTCTCTATGGGAGTTTCTGCTATTTCACTTGTCGCTGCATATGTAAGCGTAACACAATCATGAGTCATTTCGCCTTCATCCTCTAACACAAATTCAGTCATTGCAGACATCATACATGAGGATGGGTTCGTGACTGGTGCACGCTGTATAACAATATTCGGGGCTGTGAGAGTTGCTAACCAATTTCCCCAACGGGAGGAGGTGACAGAAGTGACTTTTGCTTGATTCATTAGTGCGGACACTGTGTGAGGGCATTTTACGTTTACAGTCTGACCTAACACCATTCCTGATGAAGCCTGAAGCGCTAGATGAACTGCCTGTACTGCTCTGAGGCATGGGCCCATACCTTGAGCGACTATGTCAAGTTTACCGGAATAGTAATGAATTGGGCGTAAGCTGCCCCCATGATCTTGCATTAGACATGCAGTCATAAAGCCTAAGTGTTCATGGACATAAAGCACAAAGGGTCTATCAGATTGGGCAATTCCTAATGCTGGTGCTTGACATAGTGCTCTCTTCAAATCATTAAAAGCTTTAAGATGAAGTTCTTCCATACAAACAGTATCTGAACTTTACCATGGCCCTCAACAAATCATAGAGAGGCTGAGCAATCGAGGCATAGTCTTCAATCCAAGGTCTACAATAACCTGTTGTTCCTAAAAATGAGCGGAGTGTTTTAATGGTATTAGGCGGAGGTATGGCTTTGACTGAAGCCGCTCGATCCTGTGTAATGGATCTATTTCCTGCACCAATTGTTTGACCCAGAAATGTGACTTGCTTTTTAGCAACTTGAGCTTTGTGAAAGCTGCATTTGTGTCCTTTTTTATGCAAATAGTCCAACAATGATGCCAATTCAGTTTGATGTACCTCATGATCTGTTGAGGCAATCAAAATATCATCAACATATTGGATCATAGTGGACTGTTTTACCGGACATTCTGGGTCACACAAATCACGTCTGACAGCCTGATGATATATGGTTGGGGAGTTTTGAAATCCCTGTGGCAATCGTGTCCACTGGTATTGTTCATAGTCAACTGTGAAAGCTAACCATGGCTGGCTGTCAGAGTGCAACGGTACAGAAAAGAATCCATTAGACATATCAATTACTGAAAAAATCTTACAATCTAATGGTAAGCCATTACAAATTGTAGATGGATCTGCCACTAGGGGGGTGATTTTTTCAATATGTTTATTGGCTACTCTGTAGTCTATTGTAAGTCTCCATGTCCCATTAGATTTCTTGATGGGCCATATGGGTGAATTACATGGACTGTTGGTTTTAACTAGCACTCCTTGCATCAGCAAATTTTCTACAATAAGTTTGATTCCCTGTATAGCTTCCTTATTAATCGGATATTGTTTGGTGACCGGAGGTGGAGTTCCTGTCAATTTAACTGGTTCTACACCTGTCAACAACCCACAATCATCCTTGTCTTTAGCCCAAATTGGATGATTCTGTAAGAAAACATACTCGGGAGGGGTTGCATTATTGGTAGAAATCTGTGCTGAGGAAATTTTTATGCTAGTAGATTCTGAGGACATGTCTAAAGTTAGATTTATTTGTCTCAGAAGATCCATGCCTAAAATTGCACCTGTATTTAATGGAGCGCATAGTAATTTTGTAGTCAGAGTTTTTGGGCCAAATTGTACCTCTATGGGCGGAGTTTCATACAAAACAGAATCTTCACCTATTACACCAGTTAAACAAAGTTTGGTTTTCTTGTATGGGATGTTTAAACCTTGTGCCAATTTTGTAGGAATTACTGTAATTTCTGCACCTGTATCAAGCAAAAAATCAATCTCTTTCTCTTTTATGCTACCTTTCACAAAAATTCTTTGGTCATTGTGTTGGATTACAGGGGAAAGGTAGCTACTCACAGCCCCAATAATTAGTTTTTTTCCTGGTCTTGTTGTGCTCTTAGAAGAGCCTGAACTAACTGTCCTATAGTTTCAGTGGTCACTGGCGGAACTACTTCAGGGTTGTGTGCAGGCTGAAAGGAGCAGAATTATGCATAGCATTTCTTTTACTATCTTGCAACTTCTTCCTACACTCTTTCTCCCAATGTCCAAATTTTTCACAGTATTTGCATTTGCTTTCTCTTTTAGACCATCTATTGTCTTGTTTCGTTGTGTTAAACGTAGCTGCTGCTACTCTTACTTTTGCCTTGACATCAGCGTCTCTTTCCCATGTAGTTAACCTGTCTAGGTTACTTCTGAGAGTTCTGTTAGACCAAGTTAGATCTAAGAATGGTAAAGCTTTTCTGTATTCGGCTACAAGGCCATCTGACCAGATACGAACCAAGGGTCCCTTGTCATCTAGCACACTTTCAGGGTCATCAACAATTCCACTGTAGATTACAGCTGACTGACAAAATCTTTCAGTATATTCACTCACAGTTTCTTCTTTCCTTTGCACACAGGTAGTAATTCTAGACCAATCTATTTTGGGTCCTAAGATATTCTTTAGGATTTTCAAAATACCTTCTCTTAAATCACCCTTACTGGCATTTCGCAGTTCAGAAGTGACAGCAGATTCAAAACTGTTGAATTCAGATTCAGTTAGTATTTGTGACATCAGCTGCGTGACTTCTGTCAACGACATGTCATAAAGACGCATTTTACTGATCAATGTCTTCTAAATTCAGAAAAATGTGTGCGTGCTGACGGTAAACTCTGAGATAGTCTCTCTATATCTTTAGGACATAAAGCTTTGGCAGCAGTTTGTATTTGCACAACAGAAGAATGGAGAGGAACACCATCAGTGTCCTCAATCCCCTGAGATCTTCTCCACCCCACACACATGGACGGAATTTACAGGCACATCAGTTACTGATTGGAGAGCTACATCTGTTTCAAAGAACGCTTGTAAATCAGGGGAAATGTTATCAGGCTGACTTACTTCCACATCAGTTTTTGCCTCTTTCTTGAGGTTCAATTTCTTGGTCAAAGTGTATATTCTAGCACGGAGTTCATTGTTCTGTTTCTCTAGCTCTGCGTTACGCTGAGACTGTTGTGTCGCTAGCGTTACACTGAATTCCCTGTGACAACAGATAATGCCTTTCACATTGTTCTTACGAATACTTGCTCCTAGTACCTTTTTACACTCATCTACTGACCAAGTCTTGTCTGGATGAATCTCATATTTCTGCGTTAGTTCTTGTCTAACTTTTTCAGTGATATTAGGTCCATTTTTTTTCCTAACAGTGTTTTGAATTCACTATCTGACCACAGAGGAGTCGCAAGACCACTCTTTTCTGTGGTTGGAATCAGCCTAGCATTCATTCTAACCATTTTGTAAGTTTCTTCGGTACCACACAAACAAAACAAACACTTCTCTGATCAACAGAGGGTACACTTGTATTTTAGCACGTAAATGCCAAAAAACCTTCCCTGCCTGAAACAACAGAGGATAAACCAAAAATTAGCACGTAAATGCCAAAATCTTCCCTGCCTGAAAGAACAGAGGATAAAATTTCATCTCTAAAAGCAGAACTTTAGAGGATAAACTCTTCCCTGTCTGAAAACAGAGGATAAACGTCCCTGCCTACAAGAACAGAGGATACTTTTATCTCTAAAATCAAAAAAACTTTAGAGGATAAACTCATCTCTAAAATAAAAAAAAATTTAGAGGATAAACTCTTCCCTGCCTGAAACAGAGGATACACGTCCCTGCCTACAAGAACAGAGGATAAAACAAAATTATTAGCATGAAATGCTAACCTTCCCTGCCTGAACAGAGGATAATTTTGTTAAACAAAACCCTACAGATGTATGTTAACTCTTCTCTGACGGCACAGAGGATACACTGGTCTTAGGTTCTTTTGGATTAGAGAAACAGCCACTCACCACACTTGGTTTGAGAGAAAAATTCAGTCTGGGAATCCTTGTTGAGCTTGAAGTTTCGCTGGATTCCAAAAGATGCAGATCTTTGTTTTGTTGAAGTCTTTCAGGTGAGAAAGCTGGAACTCTATCCGGGACACGGCAGCATCTGTTGAAAACTCTGTTCTTCTAAAGTGTAGAAAACTCAGAAGAGAAGACCAGGAGACTTCGGATTCGATCGTCAGCAGAATTTCTTTATTCTATGACATGTGTTGTTATCTGTAGTCATCGAAGATCTCATCTTAAGTCATTTTTACAGGGTATCTTATAGACAGAATTGGAGGAGGAGCTTTTACAGGTTGAGACAAAACATCAAATAAACATACATCTGAGGGCAATAAACCTAACGAATCCACATCTGGCCAGGACAAAGTCATTTGCAGATCAAAGGTTCAATCTCTCAGTAGTCATTGATCTTGCCATTATAATAGAGACAAAGGCACAGCTGTCGAGCTCAAATGGTCAGGAAGCGATCTCAAACACCTTTGCCTTGCCCGACACCTCTTAGTCAGGACGTGAATTCAAATCAAACATAGAATAACATTTGTGATCCTTCAGTACCCTGACTAAATGGTGTCAGGAGAACCACCTCTCACTCAACATCGACAAGACCAAGGAGCTGGTGGTGGATTACAGGAGACAGAGCAGAGAACACACACCCATCACCATCGACAAGACACCTGTGGAGCGGGTGACCAGCTTTAAGTTCCTCGGCGTTCACATCACCGAGGATCTCACATGGTCTGCTCACACAGATGCAGTGCTGAAGAAGGCACATCAGCGTCTCTTCTTCCTGAGACGGCTGAGGAAGTTTGGAACGAGCCCCAGAATCCTCAGGTCCTTCTACACCTGCACTGTGGAGAGCATCCTGACCGGCTGTATCACCGCCTGGTTTGGAAACAGCACCGCTGGCAACCGCAGGGCTCTGCAAAGGGTCGTGCGAACTGCCCGCCACATTGTTGGAGGTGAGCTTCCCTCCCTCCAGGATATCTACACCAGGCGGTGTACAAGGAAAGCCCGGAGGATTATCAAAGACTCCAGCCACCCGTCCCACAGACTGCTCTCTCTGTTGCCCTCAGGGCGACGTTTCCGCAGCATCCGATCCCGCACTAGCCGACTGAGGGACAGCTTTTTCCCTCAGGCTATCAGGCTAATGAACAGTCAGAAATGACCCACCCTACAACACACTCCCACTCACACAACATGCCATGCACTGCACTTTAACACAGTTCAACTGGACTACACGCACACACTGCACTAACACAACCTATCTGCTATCACTGGACACCATACAATGCACATCCACGACACTGCATATGAATAATCTGTTGCACCTTTGCACATCTATCTGCTGCTCAACCAATCTGCTGTTAATTTATAATCTGTTGCACCTTCACATTATTACTATGTATAGACTACATTATGTATAGATACTGTACATAATGCAGATGTGCCCATACGGTGTATAATGTGTCGCTGATAATTGAGTGTGTCTTTATAGTACACTGTGTACTGAGTATATGTATGTGTATTTTGCACATTGTCTTCTGTATAGTCTGTACATATGTACTGTCCATATGTAAATTGTTGTCGTTTTTTTGCACTGTCTGTCCATATGTAAATTGTTGTCGTTTTTTTGCACTGTCTGTCCATATGTAAATTGTTTGTTGTTTTTTTGCACTGTCTGTCCATATGTAAATTGTTTGTTGTTTTTTTGCACTGTCTGTCCATATGTAAATTGTTTGTAGTTTTTTTGCACTGTCTGTCCATATGCAAATTGCTGTTGTTGTTTTTTTGCACTGTCTGTCCATATGTAAATTGTTGTTGTTGTTTTTTTTTTCTGCACTGTCTGGAGCACGCTCATAAGAATTTCACTCACCAAGGCACTTGTGCTGTGGTGATGTGACAATAAAAGTGATTTGATTTGATTTGATTTATGTAAAATACAAGATTAGTTTTATACCTGTTGGTATACATACTGTATATAATTGTGCTAATATTTGCTTTTGTGATGAATTTGTTATTAATGACCAGTAGGGATGTGACGATATCCCGTGGCACGAGATCTCTTGAGATATTCTCGGAAAGTATTTTGCAATGTTTACATTAGAGCTGCACTATTAATCATTAAAAACAGCCTGCAGTTATCCCTACTTAAGACTGTTTTTCTGCCATGTTTAACACAAACAAGATTCTAGAGCAGAAGGGAAAGTCTAATATGGCATCATCACTTCATAGAGTTGTGTTCATAGAGCATTATATTATTATACGACCGTCAGAAGTCAGAATCACACATATATAGCCGAACTGATGCCTTTACGTTGTCAAGATTCACAACCACATTCAAAGCTGCGCTGAATGAACGGAACAGCACGGGACATCGAGTTTCCTATATAATCATGACGGGTTTAATGCACCACAGAGACGGAGAAGGAGAAATGATCCGCCTTCATCTTAAAGCGGAGCTGCGTCAGTGCTGTGTGTGCGCAGGGGCGCCGTTATGGGGGATGCAGAGTATGCTGACCCCAAACTTTTAAAATATTGTTTCCATTTAATAAGCACAGGAAAATTAGAAATAAGTAAACTATTCACAGGTTGACTTGTTTCAAAATAAGTAACACAAAACATTGCTTTTTATTTGAGCATCATTCTGAGCATCATAACAGCAACATTATGTCAACCAATGGCATGAGTTTGGGATAGGGCTGTCTGTTTATTCAACCAATGACAGGGCATCTGGGAAATGGAAAATCACAAATCACAAAGCTTTTTCCCACTTCAGGCATTTTTATTTTCTTTACAGTGCATAACTGTAAAATGGAATGAAACACCATGAGTAATCAGTTTGAGTCAAAGGAATTTACAATGACTATACGGTTTTCATAACAAATTGTCATCGTCAGAATTACAGCTACCTTGCATTGCCTACTAAATGAGACCTTTCTGTCAATAATCTCCTCTTGATTTGGAAAATTATACATATTCATCTAACGTTACAACAGTTTACTGATTCACTGACAGGCATCTTCAAGCGGAGCAGACGCGCGCACCAAACGCGCTCTCTGGACTCGCCAACAAAGCGTTTAAAGCCATTGTTAGTTGTTTAATGTGTGATGGACAGGACAAGCCTCGACTGTCAGCTGTGATAAAACTTCCCGGTGTTATGACGCCATTTTTGATTCTGTCTCTCTCGTGTCCTGAACGCGGTTATGACTTCAGCTGTTCATTCATATATGTACATTATGTACTGATAGTTTAAATAAAGAATTCATCAACTTATGAGAAAATAATAAATATATGAATTGAAAAATAATCGATAGATTAGTCGACAATAAAAATAATGGTTAGCTGCAGCCCTACAGACATTTAGCCCTACTGCCCTACAGCAGATTTAAATAACAGAAGTACTGGGATAAAAGTTTATAGTTTGTGTATAAACACTATTTGTCTACAGTAGCGATCAAAAGAAAAGTATCGTAACACTTGTATTGTAATGTTTATCATCTTCCGATAGGATGTGGCGACAGCCGTTTAAAACATGTATTTGACATTGAATCATTCATTCAGTGAAACAAGTCTTTATGAAGTGAGACACTGACTCCTTTTATTTTTTTTTGTTCAAATGAATATATATATATGTGTGTATATTTTTTTAAAGACTCAAGCAATGAACATTTTGTCAGAACTACTAGTAAATTAGGTTATTTTGTGAGAGAATCGTGATCTCCAATTTATTAAAAAAACTGATTCTCAATTTATCCAGAATCATGCAGCTCTAGTTTACATGTTGTTTATTAGCCTACTGCATATTATTCATTAAACAATAAGTTTAATTTCATAAATTATAAGTTGATTTCAAAATGCACCTACATTTTTTGCATTTTGTGTTTTTCAGTTGAATGAAAGTCTATTTTTCCCTATATTTCATCATAGAGGATAAAAAAAGTATAACATCTCGTCTCGTGGGATAAGTGTCTCGTCACACCCCTAATGGCCAGTACGTGTCTCGTCACACCCCTAATGGCCAGTACGTGTCTCGTCACACCCCTAATGGCCAGTACGTGTCTCATCTCACCCCTAATGGCCAGTACGTGTCTCGTCACACCCCTAATGGCCAGTACGTGTCTCGTCACACCCCTAATGGCCAGTACGTGTCTCGTCACACCCCTAATGGCCAATACGTGTCTCGTCACACCCCTAATGGCCAGTACGTGTCTCGTCACACCCCTAATGGCCAGTACGTGTCTCGTCACACCCCTAATGGCCAGTACGTGTCTCGTCACACCCCTAATGGCCAGTACGTGTCTCGTCACACCCCTAATGGCCAGTACGTGTCTCGTCACACCCCTAATGGCCAGTACGTGTCTCGTCACACCCCTAATGGCCAGTACGTGTCTCGTCACACCCCTAATGGCCAGTACGTGTCTCGTCACACCCCTAATGGCCAGTACGTGTTGTGTAGATGGATACAATTATGTAAATACATTTGACTATTTAAAACAGTACAATTTATGTGGATCTATTGAACTGGGTTATATTGAGTGCTGATTGTGTCAGTTATTTTAGATTAAAATTAGGTATTATTTAATTACCCCTCTCAAATGTGGCACTTCTGCTTTGCTGGGTCTCATAAACGTCATCTTTTACCGTCCCTTCAATAATAAGACTTGAGTTCAGTGTCAGTCTGTGTTGAATCTGATGCCTTTATTTAAGGTTTGTACCGTTATCAAGTGTAACTTAATTACTGACATTTAAAGTTTAATTTAAAAAGTGTTTAATGTGAGCTGAAAACCAGAAACAAAACAGTTTATTGTTATTTTGCATTATTTAATCACATCCTCGCTGTAATATGTTCTGTGAATATCTGTTTATGCACATTTCTCATTTCCATTTTGTTACAGATTCTCTAATCAGAGTAAACGTGTTGTAAGAAGATTTCTTCTGAGTCTCTTCATTAAAGCAGCAGAGATTGAGACACAGACAGGAGAGCAGATGCTGAAACTGTTAACATCAGTCTGCACCAGATCTTCTGGATATGGACGGACTGTCATATTTTATGATACTGAGTTCCTGCTGGACCTTTGCTCTCATGTGAATAACTACGAGACTCAAACAGGCAGGAGTTATCTTCCAGCATTACAGTCAGTTTTCCAGTCACCTGATGTCTGGATCATAAATCTCTCAGAGAGAAAGATCTCCGTCCTCCTGGAAGTGCTGAAGCTCCAGACAGAGAAGAAACCAGTAGATCTGAGAAGATGTTCAGAGGAAGAGAGAGAAGTGATGAGTTTCCTTCAGTGTCTGCCCTACATCTCTCAGCTGGGGTGAGAAAATCTCTGTCTACTTACAGTTATTGTGAAATATGATTTCTTCATAAGCTGGAGCATGTTTTCTGGTCTTAATGAGTGTCTTTAGATTAGAGTCTGTGTTGTGTTTCAGTGTTAACTATTGAGTGATGCTTTCTGACCATTCACTGCATCTGATCTCATTTTTGTGTCCGCGGCTAAATCTAAGAGCAGTTTTTGTGCAGGGTGAGATACAGCTGGCCATCAGAGTCAATACTCATCATATCTGTAGATGCAGGGGTGTAGATTACGCGGGGGACGTCGCCCCCCCCCCCCCACTTTTTATAAAAAGTAAATTCGTCCCCCGCACTTTTTTATTGGACAGTTGTGTTCTCGACATGTTGAGGTTTTAATGGAGCAATGTATATAAATACAGAATGATTTAAAATTCAAAGAGACAAGATAGTCTATAAATGACGTTTACGTTTCCATGGCAATCAGTCACTCAGTTTGTCACGACACGCTCTAGCTCGCACCCGCGGTCCCGCGCTGCATCCAACATTCATAGAGCTCGCGATGAGTTCAAAGCGGCAAAAACTCTTCACTCCGTTTTTACGACAAAGTCAAGCAGCTTTAGTTGGCATGTGGTATCTGAATAGTGTTGCACAATGTTGAGTGACTCTGTCTATTGCTCTTGTTGAATAATTAGCAAGTTTTGGTGTTAATTATATGGAGAGAAAAAAAGCTGCATGGACAAACATCTTTCTTTCTTTCTCCTCTCTTTCTTTCCTTCTGTTTTATAATCATATATAATAATATAATCATAAAGCATATTAAGCAAAAACGTATGATTACAAATAAAACCTGTCAATTAGACAAGGGTTAACTGAAAAAAAAAACAGGTATAACATTTCCACTTTTGAAATGATGGCTACGTGCCCCTGTGTAGATGTTTGAACACAAATTATGGGTGTATTTATGGGGTGTCCTTATAGATTCAACCTACAATTGGATTGGTCTTGAGAGCGCTGCACGAGCTCGCGGCGCCGTCTTCAGGACAGTTCAAAGCGTTCAAATGATTCAAAGCACCAGAATCGGCGCTGAAACGTGTTTGTGCTGAAAATCCTGTTGTGTGAACCAGGCTTTACGCGACCCTGAGATTTTTTTTTATGAATGGTGTTGAGAATTTGAGATTGCTAGTGTTGTCATAAAACTCCCAACGGTTGTGATATAATTATATAACCGGTTGTAGTCATGTCTGCGGTTACAGGACTGTGTTTAGTTTCGATTCACTGTTCACCAGCTGGAAAATATAAAAATCATTCTGAAAGCGATTCTAATGATATTGTTCCTCTGTGTTGCTGTTGTTATAGATATGGGATGGACTTAACTTTTCTCATAGAATGAAAATGATTATTAACACATAATTTAAGACTGGGCACATCCAAGTAAATCCCCATCTTCCTCCTTCATACCCACAGACTGCACAAATGACATCCCATTGCTCTGCATTTCAGCTAAAACATTATCAAATTATATCCTTGAGTCTTCTTGAATTATTTATGTGTGTCTGATGTGAAGCTGTATATTACAGTTGTCTCAAATGAATGAAGTGTTTGGTTCTTGATTGTGTATTATCAGGTTTGGGGACATTGGTGATAAAGAAAGAAGGATGTCTTCAGTCAGATATCTGCTGAATCTCTGTGTTGCTGCTGTAGAAACTGACAAAGATACAGGAACAAGATTCTCGACTCTGCTGTCATCTGTGTGCAGCTACAAAACCTTCCCGTTTAATAAAGATCATGTTCAGAGTGATTTCCTGCTGGATCTTTACTCTCATGTGATGAACTACGAGACTCAAACAGGCAGGAGTTATCTTCCAGCATTACAGTCTGTTTTCCAGTCACCTGATGTCTGGATCATAAATCTCTCAGAGAGAAAGATCTCCGTCCTCCTGGAAGTGCTGAAGCTCCAGACAGAGAAGAAAACAGTAGATCTGAGAAGATGTTCAGAGGAAGAGAGAGAAGTGAAGAGTTTCCTTCAGTGTCTGCCCTACATCTCACAGCTGAGGTGAGAAAATCTCTGTCTACTTACAGTTATTGTGAAATATGATTTCTGCAGTTTTTGTGCAGGGTGAGATACAGCTGGCCATCAATACTCATCATATCTGTAGATGTTTGAACACAAATTATGGGTGTATTTATGGGGTGTCCTTATAGATTCAACCATCAGATGCTACCAGAGTACATGTGCTAAATGATGTATCTGATAATAACAGATAACTGTTAACACTAGTCATGATGATGTGTGTCAGTCATCAATATGATTAATTATACTTATATTCTCTATCATTTAATTGAGGAGTTTTCAAAGTGTGGGATGCACTTCCCCAGAGCCAGAGCATGTCCGGAGATGTACACAGAGGGGTACAAATAAATAATTAATGATTAATAATTGCATTCAATGTAATAATGTTAGCGCAAGCGGCTCTTGCGGGAGCGACGAGGCGCAGAGGATTCAGCAGCCTTCCTCCAACAGTTATGTTCACAATTATATGTACTCTGTGTGGGGGGGGGGGGCTGTGACAGGATGGCGGTAAAGTTAGTTTTACGTTTGACATTCATTAAACATTCGGTTTCATAAGAATTAAACTCTCAACGCCGGTTATGTTTTGACCAGTAACTAACTCAGATAGACATAAATATATGTCCTTTACATTGCTCAGGGCTTATTTTTTAGGGAAAAAAAAATAATACAAATGTACCATATAAATTAAATAAACAATTTAACTACATTACATTATATTATAAAACCAATACTAAAATGTTCAGAAAAACATCCCTGTTATTGCACAAGGCTCTGTTTTTGGAATTAGCATTTTATGTGTTTTATAATAATATTACAACTTTTTATTTGTGCAATAATACAAATCCATTAAACAACAGCATTTGATTTAAAGATATCAAACCAACTGTGAAAATATCTAAATAATATTCCCTATAATGCACACAAAGAAAGAAAGGAAAGAAACAAAATAACAGTAAATAATAACAAGAAAATAGAGGGAAAATAAAAAGTTAATAAAAATAAAAATGAGAGAAAGAAAATAACAATAAATACAAAATAAGAAAAGAGAGAAAAATAATAAGAAAGAAAGAAAGAATTACAGGGCAGTGATAATAGAAATGCAGATTATGGCACATACACAGTTCTGTTTGGGACTGACAGCACTTACAGGCGAGAGACTTGAAAGGCTTTATTAATTCAGTAGATTAAAACATCTGCTTGAATACATATCTGTATATGAATGAACAGCTGAAGTCATAACCGCGTTCAGGACACTAGAGAGACAGAATCTAAAATGGCGTCATAACACCGGGAAGTTTTATCACAGCTGAGCCCGTTTTTAAATAAATGCTCCCAGTCGAGGCTTGTCCTGTCCATCACACATTAAACAACTAACAATGATTTTAAACGCTTTGTTGGCGAGTGCAGAGAGCGTGTTTGGTGCGCGCGTCTGAGAGCTCGCGATCGCGTTCACACTCGTCACAGCACTGACGCAGCTCCGGTTTAAGATGAACGCGGATCATTTCTCCTTCTCCGTCTCTGTGAGTGCATTAAACCCATCATGATTATATAGGAAACTCGATGTCCCGTGCTGTTCCGTTCATTCAGCGCAGCTTTGAATGCGGTTGTGAATCCTGACCAAGGCCGGACTTACCATTGGGCTTGAGTGGGCTCGAGCCCATGGGCCCCGCCCAATAGGGGGCCCCACCCGCTTCCGTTCATTTGATTTGTTTATGTTTCAATTAAGGTTCGTTTATCGGTCTGGCATTGATAACAACCCTGCCATGTTAATTAGTATAATGGCCGACAAGCGGTATCGGAGCGGCGCGCTTAAAAGAAAACTTAAAAATGAAAGACAGCGACGTGAAAAGGAAGCACTCAGTAAATTGAAAATGATTACTGGATTTTTCACACCTGTGACACCACAGCCTGATGCACCTGTGCTAGCTGAGAGATCAGTGGACAACAACCTGCTGGAGCCGATCTGATTTCACGTGCAGAGCAGCCCATCAGTGGATTATCATCTTTTCAGTCAGAAGCCATGGAGGTGGCAACAGAAACAGCAACTGTACCAGATAGGCGGTTTTTATTGTATTTGTGTGGATAGTTTTGATGTTTTTCAAAGGCAACTAAAACTCACCTACTTTCATACTCAACTCTCTCTCATTCTCTCATTAATACTCTTACTCACTCACACTCACACTCTCTATCTCTCTCTCTCTCTTACACACACACACACACACACACACACACACACACACACACACACACACACACACACACACACTTTATCTTGCACTTTGTTCAATGTGTTTTGATATTTTCTTGCAACTGAGAGCACTTGCTTTATTGCATTATAATTGCAGACAGCCCTTTATTGCATTATCCCTGTAATTTTAATTGAGCTAGGCATGTTACATATTATTGATTTTTGGATTGCTACACTGTAAAAAGATGCAAGATGTTTGTCTTGTGGATGTTTTACAAACAATTTTGTTTACATATTAGACTAAATTATCCATTAAGGTTTCTATAACAATTCACTGTTTTTCATTCGTAAATGTACATAAAATTGATAATGTGGTGACTTAACATTCTTTTTTTTCATCCAGTAAAAAAATACCTCAATGACAAAGTAATTGTTGTTTCAGTTGCTGTGAACATTTTTCTATTAGCAAAATAGGACAATCAGTGTACAGTAGATATTATACTCAAATTGTTTAGATGTACTCATACATGTATGTGAGTCAGCCTATACTATATATTATCTGGATATGTATACAATCTGTAAAATCAGCACTTGCACACTTTTTTTATTTAACATTAATACGTTTATTTTTAAAAGTTACTGAAATTCTTTATGACTGCAATCTTATAAGGATTTTGCATGTTTTCCAGTACATGTAAAATTTTGTTGTTATTTTGAGATCATTCTGCCAAAGAAACTGAATTTTGTGCATTGCAAAAAATACATGATCACTGTGGTCATATAAATAAATAATTATATTTAGACTGGGCATAATTGTTATAGAGATACATAGCTCTATCATACATGTTGTGTGTAGTGTTTGTTGGGGGAAAATTACACCACAAATCCAAATGCTGTGTGTATCAGTTGAGCTTTGCTGACATCTAATGGACAAAGTTAGGTACTGCACCTAAACAAAATCTCAAAGCTCATTTTTTAAGATATCAGCCCAAATTTGGAACATATAAAAACGTTGTCATAAACTAAAACCTCTATAACATTTCTGTTTCACTTTAACTTTTTTTCAGTTCCACAATGAACTACCAAGGTTCTTCCTTAAAATGGGAAATGTTAAAATGTTCTTCCTTATTTCTGTGCTCCAAAACTTCCAATTTTTTATCAAAGCTTTTTTTACATTTTTGTCCACTAAATACTTCAGTTATTTTTTTTTTACTGGCTCTCAGGGTTAAGGTCATTTATAGAGTGAGTAGGGGCCCGAAAATGACTCAAGCCCAGGGGCCCCCACGATGCTAAGTCCTGCCCTGGACGCGGGGGTAAGTGTTTAATGACAACATTTTCATTTTGGGGTGAAGTAACCCTTTAAGTCCCGTTTACACCAAGAATAGTAACTCATTTTGTTCTCATTCTATGAGAAAATATAAGTCCATCCCATATCTATAACAACAGCAGCACAGAGCAACAATATCATTACAATTACTTTCAGAATATGTTTTAGTCGTTGTTCAGTCTGTATTTCACAGCATGATGAGAAACAGTTCATCTGCTCTGAAACAATCACAGAATACAAGAGAGATCGTGTCTTGAAGCAAACTACAGACTGAAATTAATCATTTACTGAAATCTGGACACGATTAGTTCTGTTCCTTTAAGACCTGCACGTATCTAATATCCAGGCACGCATCCGTTTGTCTCGGCTGTTTACTTTACTTTTAGACATAACCAACGGAGTCTATACATAAACCTTGTTGTGTTTTGGCAGTTTTGGCTCAAAAGATAACTTGGTTCAGTTATCAGGCGCTGTTAGGCAGGCTTTTCCGTGCGTGCTCTTCAGGTGTACGAGCTCAGAAAAAGTGCACGTCTGACCACCGTTGAATGAAACATTTAAGCGGAAAGCCTTTAAAACACACAAAAAAGTTGTGAATAAATCTTACAATTATGAATTTATGATGCGCTTACTAATCTGTCGATCTCTAACTGTCTGAAAAGATCAGGATGAGCAAGCGACCAATGCTTAGACAGATTAGATGTTAGATATCTTGCCTCCTGTAGTCATTTCGTTCACCTTTAGCATCTGTTTTGTGTGCAAAGTAATGCCATATTTCACTTCTACTGTTCTCTTCATTTGTTTCAGGCGCATTAATAGTTTAATCTGTTTAACACATCGTGTTGTTCACTTGTTCTGGTGTCACATTTACCGGATGCGCAGCAATTTGAGAAGCACTGCCCTCTACAGGTGAACTTCAGAACAGCAGCGTATGAAATACCGGATTATATGCAAAATTATGATATCGTACCGTTTGAAATATAATAAATACCGCATCCCTAATCTGATCACAGAAGAGCAGAAACACGATGATGTCTCTTGCTCAAAAACCTGCTTCTTTTTGCTTTTATTTCTACGATAATACACTGAATGCAATTATTAATCATTAAATGATGTACAGTGCCCTCCACTAATATTGGCACCCTTGATAAATATGAGCAAAGGCGGCTGTGAAAGTAAATCTGCATTGTTTATCCTTTTGATCTTTCACTCAATAAATTCACAAAATTCTAACCTATCATTGAAGTAAAACAATTGAAAGTGGGGAGAAAATCTCATGATGAAATAAAGGTTTTTCTCCAATGAATGTTGGCCACAATTATTGGCACCCCTAGAAATATGAGTAAAATATCTCTGAAGTATATTCCCATTCATATTTACATTTTTTTAGCACACCAGGGTGACTAGGAGCATGAAATTGTCCAGCCATGACTTTCTGTTCCACAGGATTATAAATACGAGGAACACAAAGGTCAAATTCCCTTTATCATCAATCACAATGAGAAAAAACTAAAAATATATTTCTGATGTGAAGAACAAGATTGTTGAGCATCACAAAATAGAAAGTGGCTGTAAGAAAAGAGTTAAAACATTGAAAATCTCCATTCCCACTTTCAGGGTAATAATTAAGAGGTTCCAATCAACTAAAAATGTAAAAAATTTGCCTGAAAGAGGACGTGTGTCTATATCGTCCTAATGAATGCTGAGGAGGAGAGTTTGAGTAGCCAAAGACTCTCCAACGATCACAGCTGGAGAATTGCAGAGGTTAGTTGAGTCTTGGGGTCAGAAACCTAAAAAAACTAAATCAAACATCCCCTAAATCACCACATGTTGTTCGGGAGGGTTTCAAGAAAAATTCTCCTCACTCATCCAAAAACAAACTCCAGCAAATTCAGTTGTCAGACACGACTGGAACTTCAAATGGCACTGGCTTCTATTGTCAGATGAAACTGAAAAAATAGCTTTTTGGCAGTGTTGTGGCAATTTCTTTCATACAAACATTATCTGAGTAAGAGACAATTCCGAGTCCAAATTGTTATAATAAAAGTATTTATTCTCCTGCAGGAGAGACCTCTCGTCACTTATGCACATGAGCTGTGAGTCAGTGAGGAACAAAGAGAGAGAGAGAGAGAGAGAGAAAGCAGTTTCAGTCTGTTTTTATAGTGGCCTTTCAAGGCCTCTCTCTCCCCTCTACAACAGGGAAAGCAGTTCGTTTACCTATTAATGGTTATAGAAAAGGGCAGGCAAATGCCCCCTGACCCCCAGGCTATAAGTTGTAAATGCCCTCATGATGACCCTTTAACCATCTGCTTTTCCTTACCTCTCTCATAGTAAATCACACAAAGAATGCTTTTCTAACTATGAGTAAAAGAAACATATACTGCATACATCTTGAATATATGTTTCACTAAAGATTAATACATGACAAGGGAAAAATTCCATCACAATTCCTCCCTATTTATCATTCTCTGATAACTGATTAATCAAAAATAATAATAAACACAAGTTCAAGCCATTACATCACACTTATACTCTTCATCTCTGATTTTCACATAAATGATCACTCTCCTTGAACCTGTGAAGTAAGTTTTTGAAAATTTGAAAAATGCTTAGGCTGTTTTTGTTAGGACACACCCTAAATGTTTTAGCAAGCAAAGTAAAGACTTTATTCTATAGCCGGGCTAAATGGACAGGCATTGCTGTCGCACTCTCGGCCTAAACCGAACCCTCAGTTACCATAGTATAAACAAGAAATAGTATAGTTCAAAGTAGGAAATAAACATATCAATTTATCACTGTTGAGTTACTTCTGTAATATAAAATGTAAATATTAAAAGTATGTAAAAAATCCCTCAGTTTCAACCCCTCTCCTTGTACGTCCTCTCGTACACGGATAACTGCTGCTTCTAACCTTCTTTACATTCCAATCCTTCTCAGGAAGAAAAATAAAAATAAAATAAAAACATCACAACTCAATTACCCCTTTCACTGTAACTTCCGCTACTTGCGTCATCATATTGTTGGTCATCAACATTAACATCATCATCCGGATAGACTGTAATTTTCACCAATTGAACAGACATTCCGACCTTAACCAGTCTCTGTACTAAGCTAGACACACATTGTATAATACATGGTATGCATAACAAAATTAGTACTACTATAACTATAATTGGCAACACAGTTTGAGCCAACCACATTCCCCAGCCCCCTTCGAGATTCATTATCCAGGTAAGCCATTGGTCGTTCGCTGGTTCAGGCTCCTGCACCTCAGGATTCCCCTGATCCTTTCTCGTGTCTCCGTTCCCCATCCACGCCATCTCGTCTCTTGCTTCTTGTCCTAACTCAGGTGCTACAAAAGGTTTTAACGTTGGAACTGCTTCATTTACAATGATGTCGATTTCTTCAAACCAGTCCTTTCCCCCTATGTCTAGCCCACAGTAGTACTTGCCTTGATCAGAAAGTCTTACTTGTGTTATCTCGACCGTCATCCCGAACCGATTGTTGCTCAATCTGTGGTGGGTAAATACCCTGAATCTCTTGTCGTTGCCCCACTTGTAGTTGGCGGGATATGCTTTCACATTGCCCCACTTACATGGGTGTTCGCAGAAATAGAAGCCTGCGTAGTCCTCGCTGCGTCCCTCACAGTTTGGACAGTTCTTTTGATAGGGGTTGCAACTGAAACTCACATTGGATTCTTCCCGAACCGTCACTATGCTCCCCTCGAGACCTCTCGCTGGTTCCACTGGTGCGAATGCATCTCTCCTAGCACGTTGTCGAGTTGTGTCATTCAGCTCTGTTGTCTCCGTCCCGTTGGTCTGATCTCCTGTTGGTAACACCTTCAGACCTGTTGTGAAGTGTAGTATTATCAAACAAATTGTTACTGACAACAAAGTCATTATACATGTGGTCTTAAGCAAGCCACACATTCCTGGCATTCTGAATGGGTGCCACGGCCTTGTACGCTCCATTCTCTCAGTTACTCTGAATCAAAGGTGCTGTTATGACCAAAGAGTGTGAGAAAGTACTGTCTTTGAAGCACTAAAAGTCTTATCTGTTCTGTTGATTACAGTGTCCACCCAGATGCCGTTTGCGCAACCTAAGTTGCCTCCTCCCTTCAGTCTCCTCCTTGCTGCTTATATCTGGTTCCGCCTAAACACACAGCTGCAATGCAAGGGCTTTTCAAACTGGATCTTAGCATTTATTGACACTCGCGTTGAACCTCCTCCAGCGATTGCTCCGCCTCCGCAATGGGCGGCACCCTCCTGCAATGGTTTACGTGAACCCACGTAGCCCTCTCTGCGACCTTCACCGCCGTGTGCGTCACCAGAAGCACCTGGAAAGGCCCAAGCCACCTTTTCGATTTCCAGCTCTTTCTCCTGTGATCACGAATCACCACGAAATCACCAGGTCTGACCTCGTGCAGGAATCTCTCAGCAACCTTCCCCTGGGCAGCTTTTACCTGCACAGAAATATTTGACAACAGACAAGACATTTCTTTGCAGTAATTCAACATGTCATTCTCACACACATCCGTTGATGGCAGCCTTTGTTTACCCCCTTCTATGCCCATGAATGGTGGCCTGCCAAACAAAATTTCAAATGGGCTCAGATTTGGTTTCACTCTTTTTCTCATTCTCATGTACATCAGTACAATTGGGAGGGCTTTAAGCCAAGTCAGACCCGTCTCTTCACAGCATTTCGCTAATTTGTTCTTAATTGTCTGGTTCTGTCTCTCTACTGCCCCTCCTGATGAGGGCGCGTAGCTGCAGTGTGTTCTCATGTCAATTCCCAAGAACTGACCCACCTGCTTTATTGCATTATTGACAAAGTGTCTGCCATTGTCAGAACTGATTTTTCTTGGAATTCCCCATCTTGGAACAATCTCGGTTAACAGGGCCTTTGCCACTGCTGCCGAATCTTGTTTCGAGGTTGGGAAGGCCTCAACCCATTTTGACCACGTGTCAACCATCACCAGACAGTGTTTCTGTTTCCCACAAGGGGTTAATTCGATGAAATCCATCATTAGATATTCAAATGGGCCTGCCGGTGCTGGTTGAGGTGCCAAGGGTGTTTTTATTCCCCTAGCCACATTGTGTGTGTTACAAGTGACACATCTTTTGCAAAAATTTTCAGCAACCACTGTAAATCCCTTTGTAAACCATAATTCCTTCATCTGTATTATCATACTCCCTTTCGACACATGATCCAACCCATGTGTCAACTTAGCATAATGCTGAAAGAAGTGTTTGGGCAAACAAGGAATGTCATCAACACTCATCCATACACCCCCCTGGAGGCTGCAGCCAGACGACCTCCATTGTTGTTTTTCTGCTCCTGTGGAAAAAAGTCTGCATACTTTGTAAACAAGGGGAAATATCAGGGTTAGTCACAGATACTAAAGCACAAGTCGTTTCTTTTGTCTCCTGTGCTGCCGCGGCCTTCGCTGCCGCGTCTGCTCTCGCGTTTCCTGTGGAGATAAAACTTTTATCATTAGTGTGCGCTCCGCATTTACAGATCGCGACCTTGTCTGGTAAAAGAATGGCCTCCAAAAGCTTAGACACAAGAGATGCGTTTAATATCGGATGTCCATCCGACTTCAAAAAATTTCTGTGCTTCCAAAGTGCGCCAAAATCGTGAGTGACCCCAAAAGCATAACGCGAGTCTGTGTAAATTGTCACACACTTGTCTGTCATCAGTTTACACGCCTCGGTCAGAGCAACCAATTCAGCTCCCTGAGCCGAATAATTTGATGGCAATTTGCCAGACTTTACGACTTCAAATTCAGTGGTCACCGCGAAACCAACCTTATTCAAGCCTGTTTGTGGATCTTTGGACGCCGACCCATCCACAAAGAGGACATTGTCACAGTTCTCTAAAGGTGTGTCCAACAGGTCTGGACGTGGTGTACACACCTGTTCCAACACTGATAAACAACAATGGTGTTCCTCCCCATCTTCCTCTGTAGGAAGTAGTGTGGCAGGATTCAAAGTTGTGCATCTTTTCACCGTTACATTTGGCATGTCAAGCAAAATCGTGTGATACCTCAGCCATCGGGCTGTTGATAAATGTGATGTTCTCTGCTCTTGCAAAATCATGGAGACCGCGTGTGGGACCATCAAAGTCAAATCAGAATACCCCACAAATTCCCTTGAAGCCAGCACAGCCAGCTCCGCAGCTGCCACAGCTCTCAGGCAATGTGGCAAGCCTGCTGCCACTGCATCAAGCTTCGTTGAAAAATATGCGACTGGTCGTAATCGGTCCCCATGGGTCTGCAAGAGCACCGAACTCATAAATCCATGTTTTTCGTCTACCATCTGTGTGAAAGGCCTTTCAAGCACAGGCAGGCCCAACGTTGGAGCCTGAGCCAGCTGCAGTTTCATGTTTGCAAAAGCCTCCTGTGCTTCTGTGGGCCAATAAATCTTGTCACATGACCTCAGCCCTTTCCCTGTTGTCAGGGCTCTCAAGGGCTTTTCAAGAAATGCATCATTTGGAATAAACGTTCGACAATATGCACACATTCCCAAGAATGATAACAATTGTTTCTTTGTTATGGGTTTCGGTACATCTCTGATAGCTTTTATGCGTTTCTCAGAGATAGCTTTACTGTTTGGTGTTATAGTGTGACCCAAAAAAGTTATCTCCTGCTTCACAAACTGCAGCTTGGCCAGACTGACCTTGTGACCCTCCCGCGCCAGGTGGTGCAGGAGAGTCACAGTGTCAGCCACGCACGTAACCTCATCTCGTGCACAAATCAATAAATCATCTACATACTGCAATAGCGCCGTTCCGCTCGATAGAGTTAACGGTTCAAGGCTCCGTCTGAGCGCTTCATTGTAAATCGTCGGAGACTCGCAATAACCCTGACACAACCTGGTAAACGTGTACCCTTTGTTGTCAAAATCAAACGCAAACCAAAACTGACTTTTTTCTTCCACTGGGACGCTAAAGAAAGCGTTGGCCAAATCAACCACAGTGAAATACATTGCATTTTGCAGAATTTGTGACAAAATTGTGTACGGATTAGGTACGCGGGCAGCTCTTGCAATAACGGCTGAGTTTACAGCCTGCAGATCCTGCACGAATCGCCACGTGACTGGTTCGCTTGTGTTAGATGTTATTTTCTTCACGGGGAAAATAGGAGTTCGCACTGGAGAATCATGACAGGGAATTATTACTCCCTCCTTCAGGAGAGACTCAAAAACCGGCTGTATCCCTCGCAATGCCTCGCAATGCCTCTATCACACAAAGAATGCTTTTCTAACTATGAGTAAAAGAAACATATACTGCATACATCTTGAATATATGTTCCACTAAAGATGAATGCATGACAGGGAAAAATTCCATCACAGCAGCAACCCCACCAGATGAGTTTAGTACAAACAGGGATAAAAAAGTACCCCATGTCCACGGTTAAATATACTGCTGGATCTTTAATGCTGTGGGCCTGTTTTTCTGCTGGAGGTTCTGGACATCTTGTTTAGACACGTGGTATCATGGATTCTATCAAATACCAACAGATATAAAATCTAAACCTGACTGCCTCTGTTAGAAATCTTATAATGGGCCATGTTTTGATCTTCCAGCAGGACAACAATCCAAAACAAACATCAAAATAAACACAAAAATGGGTCACTGAGCACAAAATGAATCTTTTACCATTGCTGTCTCTGTCCTCTGACCTGAACCCTACAGAAAATGAGTGAGTGAACTGAAGAGAAGAAGCACCGTCATGGAGCTGTGAATCTGAAGGATCTAGAGAGATTCTGTATGAAGAAAATGGTCTCTGATCTCTTGTCAGGTGTTCTCCAAACTCTTCAGGCATTATAGGAGAAAACTCAGAGCTGTTACCCTGGGAAAAGGACGTTGCAATAATTGGGTGCCAATAATCGCGGCCAACATGAAATAGTGAAAGCATTTATTTCATCATGAGATTTTCTCCCCACTTTCAATTGTTTTTCTTCAATGATAGGTTGGAATTTTGTGAATTTTTTTAATGAAAGATAAAAAGGATAAACAATGCAGATTTATTTTCACAGCCACCTTTGGTCATATTTACCAAGGGTGCCAATATTAGTGGAGGGCACTGTATGTAAATAATAGCGAATGTGAATATAATCTCATATTGATGACTGACACACATCATCATGACTAGTGTTAACAGTTATCTGTTATTATTATGGCTGCAGCGATTTGTCGACGTCATCCATTATGTCGATTATAAAAATACATTGATTAGCATTTAGTGCGTCGACGCGTCACACCTTTAGCGACACCCATTGCGTGAGCCTGCAGCTATCCCTACTTAAGACTGTTTTTCTGCCATGTTTAACACAAACAAGACTCAAGAGCAGAAGGTAAAGGCTAGTACGGCAACATCACTTCATAGAGCATTATATTATAATACGACCGTCAGAAGTCAGAACCGCATTTATAGCCGAACTGACGCCTTTACATTGTCAGGATCAGGGCAGGACTTAGCATCGTGGGGGCCCCTGGGCTTGAGTCATTTTCGGGCCCCTACTCACTCTATAAATGACCTTAACCCTGAGAGCCAGTAAAAAAAAAATAACTGAAGTATTTAGTGGACAAAAATGTAAAAAAAGCTTTGATAAAAAATTGGAAGTTTTGGAGCACAGAAATAAGGAAGAACATTTTAACATTTCCCATTTTAAGGAAGAACCTTGGTAGTTCATTGTGGAACTGAAAAAAATTTAAAGTGAAACAGAAATGTTATAGAGGTTTTAGTTTATGACAACGTTTTTATATGTTCCAAATTTGGGCTGATATCTTAAAAAATGAGCTTTGAGATTTTGTTTAGGTGCAGTACCTAACTTTGTCCATTAGATGTCAGCAAAGCTCAACTGATACACACAGCATTTGGATTTGTGGTGTAATTTTCCCCCAACAAACACTACACACAACATGTATGATAGAGCTATGTATCTCTATAACAATTATGCCCAGTCTAAATATAATTATTTATTTATATAACCACAGTGATCATGTATTTTTTGCAATGCACAAAATTCAGTTTCTTTGGCAGAATGATCTCAAAATAACAACAAAATTTTACATGTACTGGAAAACATGCAAAATCCTTATAAGATTGCAGTCATAAAGAATTTCAGTAACTTTTAAAAATAAACGTATTAATGTTAAATAAAAAAAGTGTGCAAGTGCTGATTTTACAGATTGTATACATATCCAGATAATATATAGTATAGGCTGACTCACATACATGTATGAGTACATCTAAACAATTTGAGTATACTATCTACTGTACACTGATTGTCCTATTTTGCTAATAGAAAAATGTTCACAGCAACTGAAACAACAATTACTTTGTCATTGAGGTATTTTTTTACTGGATGAAAAAAAAGAATGTTAAGTCACCACATTATCAATTTTATGTACATTTACGAATGAAAAACAGTGAATTGTTATAGAAACCTTAATGGATAATTTAGTCTAATATGTAAACAAAATTGTTTGTAAAACATCCACAAGACAAACATCTTGCATCTTTTTACAGTGTAGCAATCCAAAAATCATTAATATGTAACATGCCTAGCTCAATTAAAATTACAGGGATAATGCAATAAAGGGCTGTCTGCAATTATAATGCAATAAAGCAAGTGCTCTCAGTTGCAAGAAAATATCAAAACACATTGAACAAAGTGCAAGATAAAGTGTGTGTGTGTGTGTGTGTGTGTGTGTGTGTGTAAGAGAGAGAGAGAGATAGAGAGTGTGAGTGTGAGTGAGTAAGAGTATTAATGAGAGAGAGTTGAGTATGAAAGTAGGTGAGTTTTAGTTGCCTTTGAAAAACATCAAAACTATCCACACAAATACAATAAAAACCGCCTATCTGGTACAGTTGCTGTTTCTGTTGCCACCTCCATGGCTTCTGACTGAAAAGATGATAATCCACTGATGGGCTGCTCTGCACGTGAAATCAGATCGGCTCCAGCAGGTTGTTGTCCACTGATCTCTCAGCTAGCACAGGTGCATCAGGCTGTGGTGTCACAGGTGTGAAAAATCCAGTAATCATTTTCAATTTACTGAGTGCTTCCTTTTCACGTCGCTGTCTTTCATTTTTAAGTTTTCTTTTAAGCGCGCCGCTCCGATACCGCTTGTCCGCCATTATACTAATTAATGCGGCCGCTAGGTACAACAGCGTAAAGCCAACACACCAATAACCTATCAGCAAACATCAAAATGCCTGACAAATAGTTTAACTATTTAAACGATGTCATTCCTTTAACATGGCAGGGTTGTTATCAATGCCAGACCAATAAACGAACCTTAATTGAAACATAAACAAATCAAATGAACGGAAGCGGGTGGGGCCCCCTATTGGGCGGGGCCCATGGGCTCGAGCCCACTCAAGCCCAATGGTAAGTCCGGCCTTGCCCGCGTCGTTCCAAACCCGTCAAAGCTTTGTTCGTCTTCTGAACACAATTTAAGATATTTTGGATGAAAACCGGAGGCTTGTGACTGTCCCGTTGACTGCACAGTAAATTACAGAAAAGTATGAAAAACATGGTCAAAATAGTCCATCTGCTGTCAGTGGTTCAATCCCAGTTTTATGAAGTGACGAGAATACTTTTGTGAGCAAAGAAAATAAAAATAATGACATTTATTCAACAATTTGTCTCCTCTCTGTCTCTCTGTGTCAGCGTAGCGCCATTTTGGAGAGCATTTGATGGACGCAAAGTGCGGACGCTATTCTCTGTCATCAGTAACGCATGGATACGCTGTTTCCGTTCAAATCAAAGCGTAAATAAATGTACAATACGTATCCATGCGTTACCCATCTTCCTCCTTCATACCCGCAGACTGCACAAATGACATCCCATTGCTCTGCATTTCAGCTAAACATTATAACATTTTATCTCTGAGTCTTGTTGAATTATTTGTGTCTGATGTGAAGCTGTATATTACAGTTGTCTCAAATTAATGAAGTGTTTGGTTCTTGATTGTGTATTATCAGGTTCTGGGGCATTGATGATGAAGAAGAAAGGATGTCTTCAGTCAGATATCTGCTGAATCTCTGTGTTGCTGCTGTAGAAACTGACAAAGATACAGGAACAAGATTCTCGACTCTGCTGTCATCTGTGTGCAGCTACAAAACCTTCCCTTTTAATAAAGATAATCATGTTCAGAGTGATTTCCTGCTGGATCTTTACTCTCATGTGAAGAACTACGAGACTCAAACAGGCAGGAGTTATCTTCCAGCATTACAGTCAGTTTTCCAGTCACCTGATGTCTGGATCATAAATCTCTCAGAGATAAAGATCTCCGTCCTCCTGGAAGTGCTGAAGCTCCAGACAGAGAAGAAACCAGTAGATCTGAGAAGATGTTCAGAGGAAGAGAGAGAAGTGATGAGTTTCCTTCAGTGTCTGCCCTACATCTCTCAGCTGAGGTGAGACAATCTCTGTCTACTTACAGTTATTGTGAAATATGATTTCTTCATAAGCTGGAGCATGTTTTCTGGTCTTAATGAGTGTCTTTAGATTAGAGTCTGTGTTGTGTTTCAGTGTTAACTATAGAGTGATGCTTTCTGACCATTCACTGCATCTGATCTCATTTCTGTGTCCGCGGCTAAATCTAAGAGCAGTTTTTGTGCAGGGTGAGTGACTGGATGGCGGTAAAGTTAGTTTTACGTTTGACATTCATTAAACATTCGGTTTCATAAGAATTAAACTCTCAACGCCGGTTATGTTTTGAGCAGTAACTAACTCAGATAGACATAAATATATGTCCTTTACATTGCTCAAGGCTTCATTTCTAGGGAAAACAGTTATAATAATTAACCATATAAATTAAATAAACAATTTAACTACATTACATTATATTATAAAACCAATACTAAAATGTTCAGAAAAACATCCCTGTTATTGCACAAGGCTCTTTTTGGAATTAGCATTTTATGTGTTTTATAATAATTGTACAAATTTTTATTTGTGCAATAATACAAATCCATTAAACAACACCATTTGATTTAAAGATATCAAACCAACTGTGAAAATATC
>JAPDDL010000199.1:0-31775 GCA_027422435.1 Schizopygopsis pylzovi | reverse complement strand
ATTAAATGTAAGTGCAAACTACTAAGTGGAAATAAGGGAAAATAAAGTGGTAAAACAGATAAAGTCCTGGCAGAAAATGTTAAGTTTACCATCTTTTCCTTCAACCCTAACGAACGTGTAAGTTTTGAAAGTGTTAAATTATCCTTGAAGCTCTTTAATGATGGACCTGCTGGAGAACTAAGTACTAAATCATCAAACAGCATCTTCAAGTTTGAGGATAGAAGCTTCAAGCTGATTTCAGGTAAGAAGAGATGCAAACGAGTTGCAAATTGTGCAAAGTAGCCAATTTATAACTTTACATTTGCATTTCACCGATGCCTTTGTCTAAAGTGCCTTCAGCACTTATTTTGTACTTTTTCTCCCCTGGGAAATTATATAGCTGGGCATACCGTCTGTGACCAAATGTAAATGAGACATGAAAACTGCATCACATTGCAATCTAATTGTTTGTGACACTTGAAGTGACAAGGCGTAACACTTTACATATACATTATCTTTTGTGTTGTTAATAAATGAAATCACTTTAAATATCTACTAAATATCAAGCACAGCCTAGTGACTTATGTTAGGCTTTATTGAGTTGCTCAAGTTAATGAACACAGCAACTTCTAAAACACCACTCAAAATTAACACATGAACTCAAAATACATTTAAGCAAGAAAGGGCAATTATTTTTCGCACATTATACAACAAAACAATTGTATATGTATATATACAAGTTATAGGCTATATCAATTTCTCATACAGCAAAATAAAATGTTGATCATACAGCCTATCCCTAGTTTCCATAGTTAATCATTTGTTAATTGATTAGTCCCACCTGTTCCTTGTTTTATCCCAAATTTAATCCTGTGTATTTATACCCGCTGTTGTGGGATGTAGGTCTTTTGTTTGTTTTGGTCTGTGTATGGTTTGGTTTGTGATCTAGACATATTTCTTAATCTTTTGGTTTGTTGAAACACCGTTAGACAGTTTAGGGTTGGTAACAGGCCCGGCGTCAAGGGGGGGCTTGGGGGGGCTTAGCCCCCCCTGCGAGGATCTCAAGCCCCCCCTCCCAAGCCTGGCAGAAGAGAACGAAAAAACGTAATTAAATAAGTACAATGTGACATAAAATGTGATGTGTAATTTAAAAAAAAAAAAAAAAAAAAACCTTACTAATTTTAAATTGGATCGAGTTTTAATCATACCATAAACACTAAAAAAATATCAGGCAAAAATCTGACATGACCGTCAGACTGGTGGTAGGCGGAGATTTGTCTCACGCTAGCATATCAGGGAGCTTCTTACAATTGCGTGATTCATCAATGATGGCTAGATAGATTACCATAAGGCAGTATAAAAATGGATATACGAAAATATATAATAAATCGGTCCCATAATTTGCCAGATGCGACCGTGCAATTGCAAGCATCCAACAGCAACTCAGTAGACACGCCAGTCGACAAGACACCCCCACCGATTGATCCTCTGCCCTCGTGCTCCAGCTCATGCACGCCTGGACCGCCTAGAGTGCCTTCCGACCTTGGTGAGGATAAACCGAATCAGGTTAAGTTAAGACGTTTTCCTCTTCGCCTTTGCTACAACCAGCATCGATCATTTGTTGCGTCATGGTATACGACACGGGAGTGGTTGGAATACTCCGTGGAAGCAGATGCTGCATTTTGTTTTCCATGCAGGAAATACTTAATTTCTCCATCAGACTCTGCTTTCACTGTAAGGGGCTTCAGTGTTTGGAACCACGCTGTAGAGGCGGGAAAAGGCCTTAACAAACATGCAGCGTCAAAAGAACACATTACAAGCATGGCACTCTGGAAAGACAGAGAAAAACGGGCTGAACGTGGACTTGAAATTTCCACTATGGTTAACAGTAACCAATTAGCTAGGAATCGCTACTACCTCTCCTCTGTAGTGGACATGATTGAATTTCTTGTTGTGAATCATTTGCCGCTAAGGGGAAGCACAGATGCTTTTGATAGTCTAACAGAGGATGGAAGTGGACTTTTCCTTTCATTATTCGAATATACCCTCCGAAAAGACCCAGAGTTAAGGAGTGTTATGAAGACAATACCACGCAATGCAACGTACAGTTCTCATGAAATTCAAAATGACGTCATTGCAAACATGAGCAGTCTGGTGACTGAAGAAATAGTTCGAGAAGTTGCAGACTCGTGGTACACAATAAAAGTAGATGGCACACGTGACCCAACTGGAATAGAAAATATTTCCATAATCGTTCGCTTTGTTAAGGACAATTGTGAAGTCACAGAGCGACTTCTTTCCATGACAACAACTGAAAAAGGGGATGCCCAGACCCTGACCAACACAATAATTACAGAGCTTGAAAAGAATGGGCTCAGTACTTCTAAAATATTGAGCCAGGTGTATGACGGGGCCTCTCTCATGTCCGGAAAAAATGGAGGAGTACAGAAAATTTTGCAGGACAAATTAGGAAGAGTGATTCCGTACGTACATTGCTTCAATCATCAGCTCCATCTTGTGGTAGTTCATGCAATATCCACAGAGCCTGCGGTTGAAGACTTCTTTAATGTGTGTAACTTGCTTTACAAATTCATAAAGAAGCCAACCGTTGCTGTCTTGTACGGAGGGCAGCAGCTTAAGAGATTACTTGAACAGCGATGGACAGGGCATCTTCAAACGGTCAAAACAATTCTGAATTCTTTTCAAGACATTACTGAGTTGTTAGCCGTGATCAATGGAAACCGCAGATACGAGACGGAGGTGCGCATGGAAGCAGCTGGCCTGATTAGGGAAGTATCAGAGAGGAGCTTCAAGTTCATTGCCCACATGGTGTATAAGATTCTACAGCTGCTTGATGCTCCAAACAAACTGATGCAGTCAGAGGACATGGACCTTCTAAGTGCAGTCAAATTAGTTACATGTGCTTCAGAATGCCTCACGAAATTGCGCAGTGAATCTGAATTCTTAGAGCTGTGGGAGAAGGCTGACGACACTGAAATGCCAAGACCTCCCAAACGAAAGCGGACCATCAACAAAGGCCTTCAAGAATATCTGCTGGAGGAAAGCATTGGCCAGGCTCAAGGTGATTTGGGAAATCAAGAAGAGCTCAGACGATTATACTACAGTACTTTGGACGCAGTGCTTGCAGAAATCTCGGAGCGTTTCGGAGAAAGAAATAGCAAGTTAATTGAAGCTCTTTCAGCTTTTGATCCACAGTATGACAGCACTTTCTTGGACGCGCAACTCGTACAAGATATGATGAACTTAACTAATTCAGAAGTGATTCATTCAGAATTTGTTGTGGCCCGACAATTCCTGCGTAAAGTACTGGCTAGATCGATTTCTAGTGGAGAGAAATTAACACTTAAACAAATACTCAAGGAGCATCATACCACGCTTGAAGCTATGCCTAGTGTACTCGCTGCAATGAAATGTGCGCTGACATTTGGAGCTTCCACAGCTACATGCGAAAATTCATTTTCTACTCTGAAAAATGTGTTCACGGACAATCGAAGGAGCATGCTACATCAGCGAAAGGCCCAATTAGTGCAACTGGCATTTGAAAGAGACTTGACAAGAAAATTTCGGGATGAATGGAAAGATACTTTACTGAGAAGGTTCAACGCGAGTAAGCTCCGCAGACTCCAGCTGTTTTAGCAGGCTGGTGTTATTTTATTTATTATAGAATGCGTAATTTGTTTATAACATCATCTTATTTTAATCGTGACTTTAAAAAAAAATGTTTGCGTAAAGTTTGAACCAGTTCTGATGTGCATCGGGCCAGTGCAAAATCATAATAATTTTTTCTTCTTTGCGAATAGTGACGATGATTAGTAATACTAATCACGTTTTATAGGCAAAATTTAATTATATCGATACCAAAGGCCCACTGTCACTCACGCTATGTGCCCCCCCCGGGCAGAAGGGATAGCCCCCCCTGTTAAAATGTTCTGGCGCCGGGACTGGTTGGTAAGTTGTTTTAATGCATCCTTACCAAATAAAAGTAATTTTGTTGAGATTTCATTAGAAATTGAGACTCCAAACTTTTGAGCTGTAGTATATATGAAGCTTAAATTTGCTCGAGTAATTGGTGAAAAGTTTAAGTTTTTAATAATTTTCACAACTTTTATTCAGTTACAAACGATCAAAAAAAGAACTGATTTGTGATCAGCCTCCTGGTGTCAATGTTAATGTCCTTGTATTGTGATTATGACAAAAAAAATAGTTATTGAGGGGAATAAGCAGATTTGTAAGATCTCGTTTAAAACAAACTGCAGTTATTGTGAGGTTAACAAAACAAAAAAAACAAGAGTGGGTCAATACAGATGGAAATTCTGCCAGTGTGGACCGTTGTGGTGTGAAGCTTGTGGGGACAGGTGAGTACTTTTTGATGCTCTTTTCAGTTAATTAGAAACCTTTCTTGTCTGTTTTAGGGTCGGAGTCTTAAGTTCTGCTGACTGGGGTGTGACCTTTGAGCTGAAAAGGCTGTGGGTCATCTGCAGTGATGGATCCATTAGAGCAGGGATCTCTAATCCTGCTCCTGGAGGGCTACTATCCTGAAGATTTCAGCTCCAACCCCAATCAAACACATCTGAAACCAGCTAATCAAGGTGTTCAGGGCTACTTGATAATTAGAGACAGGTGTGTTGCAGCAGGGTTGGAGCTGAAAGCTGCAGGACGGTAGCTCTCCAGGAGCAGGGTTGGAGATCCCTGCATTAGTGTGTGTATATATATATATATATATATATATATATATATATATATATATATATGTCCACCATAAGTTCCAAAGGACTCGACATTGGAAAAAATCAGTTTAGTGTCAGATTGACACAACATTGAAACTGAATGGGAAAAGTGAAAAATATATTTGTTTGTTTGTCCAAAAAAAGTAGTAAACCAAGTATAACTCTGGAATGTTTTCCATTTCTATAAAGGCCTGGATCTAGAGCACAATTGAAACAAACACTCCATCTCTTGCAGCACGCACACACACACACGACTGCAACAGAGCATTTTTATATAAATTAGTGAATAAAATCAATAAAATGGCATAAATCTGAAAAATGTCCATACATAAACGAAGGACTAAAACTAAAGCACAAAGGCAGAGGTGGAAAGAGTACAAAAATATTCTACTCAAGTAAAAGTACCATTACATTACTGAAATTTTACTTAAGTACAAGTAAAAGTACCAGTCTAAAAATATACTCAAGTAAAAGTAAAAAGTAGCTCATTTAAAATTTACTCAGAGTAAAAATTACTTAGTTACATTTTAACAATGAGAGGGAGGAAAAAATGGGATAGACCAAAGGTGTCAAACTCAGTTCCTGGAGGGCCACAGCCCTACACAGTGTAGATATTACCCTAATTAAACACATCTGATACAGCTAAACTAATCATTTAGGCTTATTTGAAAACTGCATGGTGTGTGTGTTGGAGCAGGGTTGGAACTAAACTCTTTAGGGCTGCGGCCCTCCAGGAACTGAGTCTGACACACCTGGGATATGGGCCTATAAATCTCAAACTAAGTGTTTTTAATTAAAGGAATCAGTTGTTTAGAATAATAACACATTTAGGCTGTTACCAGGGAAATTAAATAAGTATCAACAAAATACATCTTTGCAATGCAGAGGAAACACAGAAGCTTCATCTGAAGTGTTATAGATATATTACACACTGACATGAATGCATTTAGACTGCAGTTACAAATGCAGAAATAATGTTTAGATAAATAAGACATAAAATGTGACCCTGAACCACAAAACCATAAGGGTCCATTTACCTAAATTGCGATTTATACATCATCTGAAAGCTGAATAAATAATATTTCCATTGATGTATGGTTTGTTATGATAGGACAATATTTTAAAATCTTGAATCTGAGGGAGCAAACAATCCAAATATTGAGAAAATCTCCTTTAAAGTTGTTCAAATTAAGCTCTTAGTTTTGATATATTTACAGTAGGAAATTTACAAAATATATTAATGGAACATGATCTTTACTTAATATGCTAATGATTTTTGGCATAAAAGAAAAATGTATAATTTTGACCCATACAATGTATTGTTGGCTATTGCTACAAATATACCCCAGCGACTTAAGACTGCTTTTGTGCTCCAGGCCAGGGTCACAAATGTTAAATAGTCATTTGAAATACAAAAAATAAAAAGATACTTTAAATGTTAAATTAGAACCACCAGTAGGTGTCAGTAAGTCACTGATAAGTGAGTCATTGCGATTGAACAGAATCATTTCAACGGTTAATTCAAGCAATGAAACACCGTCATTGCTCAGAGTCAGAGACGCAAAACTGTGTATGGTGGCTGTGTTTGGTATTATATTTGTTGTCGAAATAGAGCAAAAACAGGCAATAAGGTGTCTAAAACGCAAGTCTCTTAATTAACTTCTTGTTTTTTGAACTGTTGTAAAAAGCAAAATTACAGGCCTAAGTAATCATGGTGATTTTTTTGAGAAAAACGGCATTCTTCATGTGATGTTGACTTACTATATTAAATTATATAAATTTTCTGCTTCTATATCTTCAATTTTGTGATCATTCTAAACGCATTTTAACAGACCGAATCACGCAGTGAAAGAAAGCACTCCAAATGCACGCGGTTTAGTCTAATCTAACGTTACTAGATTTCACGGCACACTGTTTAAGTGATTTGTTTTGGTTTTTGGCAAAATACTGATAATGTCAAATCGCACATCGTTAAAACAACAATTACTATATTATCTCAGATGATATTGCACACCCTGCACCACTGTCTTTTTGGCTCATTTATTCAAAACCTTTTGCTAAACCGTCAAAGCTTCATTTTAACCACCAATGCAATGATGTAAGTATTTACGTTACCTCTACATGCTTGCGAAGGGTTGATGTCGAGATGTTATAAGCTGCTATAGTTCGGTCTCCCGAGGCAAGCACAGCTTACACTGCATAATAGAGCATGAATGTGGCCAGGGGTTCACTTCATTTCCTTCGAGTTCAACTTCAGCAGAGTACGACGGGGTCTGGTTTTCAGCTGGGTCTGCACCATTAACACCTGTCTTGTCCGTCTGCATCTTTCTTGTGATTTTTAGCGCCAGTTTCTTCTGCCCATTATTTGCTGCAGTTGTTTCCACTGAGCGATTTTTTTTACTCAGTAACGAATGTGTTTTAAAATGTAGCGAAGTACAATACTTCACACAAAATATACTTAAGTAAAAGTAAAATTACAGATTAAAAAAATTACTTAAAAAAGTACAAGTACACAAAAAAGCTACTCAATTACAGTAACGCGAGTAAATGTAATTCGTTACTTTCCACCTCTGCACAAAGGCAACATGGAACAAGCATGTTCACTCAGACAAACATAGGTGTGCAGGTCATTTTTTTATTTTTGGCAAATAAAATGCACAGAAAATAAATGCATAACAATATGAAGGGGTTGACATAACACACACACACACATACAGAGAGAGAGAGACATTTCTACAAATGTATGTAACCTAGTTTGTAAAAGAAGACAATTCAAAATACATCAGACAACAACAAATTATAAACTTTAAAAAATGTTGATTTTTAATATATTTTACATTGTTTAAATATATATTCACAAAATATATATCAAAGTTGCGAAAATGAATGAGTCCCTATGGACCTCTGCTGGATATATGTGGTCATTGCACTTTCTTTAACTGTAATTCCTAAAGATTTTCCTCTAACCTGCAGATGGAAGTATGCTATCCCTAACACATGGGCTAATATATAGAAACCTTTTATATTTAATTTAGGCCATTTAAGTGTTTTTTTTTCATAAAGTAATAATTCATAAGCCAGTTCATGGCGTAGTTGAGTAATTGTGCAGTAAATAGGTAAACAAATCCAAACATCCACAAAAAAACAGCATAAATGCATAGTTGAGAAGTAAAACAAAATGATACATAGTTTATCATCTGCTTATGGAATTGCTCTGTAAAAGTGTGGGGTATATATTACCCAGAAGAACCTAAGAGTGAAGTAAACTTGAGGGGCGATTAAGGGTTAAAAGTTAATTGTAAATTATATATTTTTGTTATGATTGAAAGTTTATGTATAAAGTTGTTTTTCATTATTTTGTGAAAGTTTAAATGAACTTGTGTACTGACTGACTACTTAATAATCAACTTTTCTTAACTAATCGCTATGTTAAGATTGTGCTGACATCCTGCCAATGAAAATGTTAGATCAGTGGTTCACAAGCCTGTCCTAGAGCACCCCCTGCCCTGCACATTTTGTATGTCTCCCTAATCAGGCACACCCAATTTAGTTCTTGCAGTCTCTATTAACGAGCTGATGAGTGGAATCAGGTGTTTTATAAGGTGCAGGGCAGGGGGTGCTGTAGGACAGGTTTGTGAACCACTGTGTTGGACCAGAAATATTGGATCCGGTTTGCTAGATCCCATCAGATGACTTAATGTAGGTTTTGTACAATATCCAAGATTGTCAATTTTGTTGGCTACACACAACCTGCTAATTGCAAACCTTGTCTTATACCAAAAATTAAACAACTGTTAACAAAAGGCTTTCTATCAGCCTGATAATTTAACAGTTAAATGTTTAATTTGTTGATGTTTTAATTTATAGAATGTTCTTATAGAACATGTATTAACATTTTTTAATGTTTTTTTATAATACATTTTAAAAAACGATCCCAATTAAAACTGCCATTTAATTGACCAATAAATAACACTTAAATCAGAGGTCTTCAACCCTGCTTCTGGGGACACACTTTCCTGGAATGTTTATTGCCAACCAATGTTTATTGCTGTTTGCAATTTTCAAGCAATCTTGAGGAGCTTGATTGGCCGCTTCAGGTGTGTTTGATTAGCGTTGTAGCTAAACTCTGCAGGATAGTGGGTCCCCAGGAACAGGGTTGAAGACCTCTGACTTAAACTATATATATTATTCTGATAAATGTTGTTGCATTAATTCAGTGCTCCTCAAATCTGGATCCACTTTCTTGCAGACTTTAGCTCCAACCCTGATCAAACTCACCTACCTGTGATTTTCTAATGATCCTGAAGACAATGATTAGCATGCTCAGGTGTGTTTGATTAGGGTTAGAGCTAAACTGCAGGAAAGTGTATCTCGTGAGCCAGATTTGAGGATCCGTACATTTAGATGATAAAATATCGAAGTAGAATTAAGACGAGCTCATTTCACCAAATAGAGTTTGTTAGGTTTTAAACTTTAAACAGTGTACTTAGGATTGTCAAGGGAACGATCTCAAACATGTGATTTTTGATTTGGCGAGGCAGTGTGTCATGATGGATCCATCAGAAGAACTGTTCCAGAGAAACTCGGTTACACTGAAAAAAGTTAGAAACAATTTTCACTCTGAAATCACTAGAAGTTTCAGAAACCATTTGAAAGAAATTAGGAAAATTTTTAATTATAAATTAAGTTTTTAAGTATAAAAATAGAACTATTATTTTCTTAAATGTGCACCAATAATTAGTTTTAACTTTGAAAAATCTTTTACAGTGAATCATTGAGAAACTTTACCTTTGCTTTTTATTCACATTAAATCTCATTTTTGCTTGTCAAGTTTGAGTTTAATAGTATAAAGTTGTGAATTTTGTGTTAAAGGAAAAAGGTTGTGGGTTTGATTCCCAGGGAACACACATACTGACAATACAAATTTATAGCCTGAATGCACTGTAAGTTGCTTTGGATAAAAAAGCATCTGGTAAATGCATAAATGTAAATAAAACTGCTTGCACACTTACTATGAAAAGTTAGTTGACCATTTGAGTCAGGTCTATGTGAACGAATCTCTTTATATGTGTTGCTGGCACAATTTAAACTAAGTATGTTGGAAAACTGCAACCAATCTATCTAAACTTTTTGTGCCGTTGTGTATTAATGAGACTTTGTGATTGGATGAGAGATCCAGTTGGGGATGACAGAAATGGTTGCCAGGCAATCAATTACATTTCCATGTTAGATGTGCAGCAGTCACACACACAAGCTGGAGATAGGAAGGTGCTAATTACTTGAAACTCTGTGTGCAAAGGTTCTAATCAGAGCTCAGACTGAGGCAGCTCGTTATAAAGGCCTGTGCACCAAACTGTGCATGGATTTGCTTATGGTGTGGAGTGACATGGGGATCCTTTTGAATTAGTGTGGGACCTGTATGAGCAGAGTTTAATGGTGGGTTTCATGAGATAAATTGTTTCTAGTGCCAACTGAGCAAACCAAAATCACATGTCTGTGTGTATAGTGTTCTATAGCGATGCTGTAACGGCACTAAACAGAACAAACCAGTTAAAGAGAGAAAATTGTGAACGTCTTCTTATGATGTTGTTAAGTGTTCTGATGCATAAACAGACAGAGATTGCACATGTACGAAGAAATAGCATCAATCAATCATTCTCAGACTGTTAGTACACAGTAGCTTATGATTAAATGTCACCATGGGAATGCAGCTGGCTGAATGAATTTAAGAGGAGAACAGCACAGCCTTGTGGTGTTGCATAATTTACCACCTTCTTGATTCATGATTCGATTGGTTTGTGACCACTCACAGAAACAGATCAGATTTGGGTAAAATATAATTTCTAGCTAGGTAGAAAGGTAGAAAAAAATATTTATTTTGAACATTTATCATGTTTTGTGCTTATGCATTTGTGAATAAATAAGAACAAGAAAGCAATTACTCATTTGCAGTGCTGGGCTAGTTACTCAAAGAATGTAATATATTACTCATTACTAGTTATTAAAAGTAATATTGTTACTTATTACTTTCTGGCAACAGTAATTAGTTACATTACTAGTTATATTACTTTTTCTTCACGCCTCACAGAAGTTGTAACTGTGTATCTTCTCACCATTTGACAAAAATCCACATTGGATCGCGGTCAGAAGTTATTACAGACACTTAACAGTGATTGAAAGTAACATTCAAGTTGAAGTGTTGCATTAATCTCATTAATTGTTGTGTGTAGCTTGAAGCTAATTGTAATTTCGCAGTTACTCATGTACCATTATATTGCATTATGTATTTTAAGAAATCACATAAGTTTGTAAGAAACTTTAATTTTCCAAAAATATTTTTAATTATAATAATATACTGTAGCACATGCTGATCAGAGGGATGTAGTGCCAGAGTAAAATAAAGCCACAAATTGCACAATAATGTTCAGATCATCTTTTTTTTCCCTGAAAATCAATATAATGCAGTATTTCTATCTGCTGAATGTAAGCTTTTCCATATTCCAAGCTAAGCTCGCCTGCTACACTGGGGACATCACATGCATGTGCGAGTCATGAAAATAATGAAAATAAATCTAGGAATTATTTGATTGTTGGATTTTAAATAAGCGGGGTCGAGGCATCAAAAGTAACTAACTAAGCTGTTTTATGGATGTAACTGTAATATTATTACTGAAATCTTATTAGTAATTAGTTACACTAATACTGCAAAAAGTAATATTATTACAGTAACTATGTTACAGTAACTAGTTACTGCCCAACACTGCTCATTTGTGACCCTAAACCACAAAAAAACAGTCACAAGTAGCACAGGTATATTTGTAGCAATAGCCAACAATACATTGTATTGGTCAAAATTATTGTGTTTTTTTAAATGCCAAAAATCACTAGGAAATTAAGTAAAGATCATGTTCCATGAAGATATTTTGTAAACTTCCTACTATAAATATATAAAACTTAATTTTTGATTAGACCCATGCATTGCTAAGAACTTTATTTGGACAACTTTAAAGGCGATTTCTCAATATTGTGATTTTTGGCACCCACAGATTCCAGATTTTCAAATAGTTGCATCTCAGACAAATTTTGTTCTATCCTAATGGTAAACTTATTTATTCAGCTTTCGGATGATGTATAAATCTAAAATATTTTTAAAAACTGACCCTTATGACTAGTTTTGTGGTCCAGGGTCACATTTTAGCAAGTGACAAATGTGTGCCTTCCACAAAAATCCAAATGACCCCTTATGTACAGGTTATTAATCCTGTTGTTTTCAAATTTGTAGAAGTTCACATTTTTGGTCAAGATGAACTGCAGTCAATGTGACTTTTAAAACCATTTCATAAACTCAAATTACATGTAAATACAAGAGTATATCCTACATTAAGGGTTGATAAAACAATACACAAACTTCATTGTTTAGAAGTTTAAATTCAGTGAGAAATGGGTAGAGGACAAATATTTCTACTCAAATTGAAAAACAAACAACAACGAAAAAAATCAACTGGAGCAGCAGCAGGTTATTTCAGTGTAGGTGATGATGACATGGTGCTTGAAAGCTTTTGTTTTTGTGCTTTGATTTTAATGTAAACAAATAACAAAGCACGAAATATTACAAAAATAATTAAAGTAGCCTTTATTATTACGATTTTTTTGTAAACAATGTACATATATATTATATGACGCGACGTCCTTAAATAACAAATAAAGTGAAACATGTCTCGAGATGTGACAACTCTGAAAGTTCACCTCAGTCAAACCTCACCTCCTTTGGTATGGAGACGGCAGCGCCACACGGTGGTCACGGGAGCCGTTACAGCGGCGAGGCGCGTTTGTTTGTCCGGGGTTTGGCTCTTGAGAGCGGGTGGCTGGCGTTGACAGGTCCGCGAAAGGGACAGGCAGGAGTGACAGCCGGTTCCGGTTCTCTGGGCGGACTAACACCTCCGGAGAGAGTTACTGGGCATTCGCCGCTCGACTCTCCTCACAGCATCTCCGCTTTAAGCATCCTCCGTTGCCCAGAGCTGCTGCTGGAGCAGGTGAGGCGGCTTTTGTGGAATTCGCTGCCTTTCTGAAAGGTGACGTTGCCAAATAACGGGACTCGCAGACTTGAGGACAGATTGTGAATCCCTTGAAAGGTACGTACTGCGCCTCTTACCTTATAAATCTTATCTTTGTAATTAGGTGCACCGAAGTGAATAGATACTTTAAAGTGAATGTCGTATTTTAACTGTTGCCAGTGATGCTCGAGCCTCACCGGGCATTAACATAGAATAAAATATGGATAGACTTGGTCACAGAAGTGTTAAATAGGTATATTTATGCAACTCTCACTGGTCTTTTTGGTTAAATTGTTAAATTGCTCTATGTTGATGAAGTATTGCTCATTGTTACCCGCACGCATAAAGGATGCTGAGGGATGCAACACACAAGCTCTGATGCTTCATGCAGAAAGCATTTAGTCTTATCAGTTAGATCCGATCTAATGTGCTGCATGTTTAATATCAAATGCAAACAGAAACGTTCATGTAGGACTTAACACATGCTTTTCTCTTGCCATGCATAAATCAGAGCAATAGGCATTCCTTATGTGCGGTACAAACCCCTGGGCAACACTTTGCATTACATGTTATAATGTATTATGTGTAGAAGTAGTCTATCAATGCCACGAATTCGCGGCACGTAATATTTAATTGTAAAGTTTATGTAAATGCATAATTGTTTGATTTCAGTTATCTGAAGTACTTTCACAGTAAAAAAAATATTGAAGTCTCAGTTGATATAACATCACAAAATCCTTCATGTATTTGTTGCATGAATTAATATAATAAACACTGAACATTTGGTAATAGTGGGATTTTTTTTATCTCACAGAATTAGTCCTGCATTTTTTGTGGAGTATAATATATTTCATTTAGTCACGTAATTAGTATAAAATCACATCATCTTTCATGTAATTTATATAAAAAACTATATAAATGTTACTGATAAATGTTACTGAAAAGCTGTAGATGAAGTATATCATATCAGAACTCATTGCTTGACATGTCATGCCAACTACCCAATTACAAATGAACACAAACGAATACTGTAAATGACCAAACCCTGCATGTGTGTGACCGGTTTGATATTTTTGGCTGCTAGAAAAAAAGCTCAGCTCTGGGCATTATATGAATGAACCGTGTCGTCTTATCTGTAGTTTACGGATGGATTACGATTAAGGGGCTTATTTTTGACAGATATCATCCATGCAGTGAATACTATCGAATTACACGCATTTCCACTAATTGCCTTTTGCTCATTTCTTAATCGTCTCCTGATTTCACGGTCATGAAAGACAAGACACTTGATGTGTCTCTACATGATTGTATTATTCGCACGCATGTTTGGTCCCAATGCAGTTCCTCTTCCCAAAGTGTGCTGTATACTGCACTACAGTAAATTAACTCGAGTGCTGAATGGCACACAGGAGTATCGCTGTAATCCAGGCTTGCTGAAAGGAACCATGGAAAGACAGATGAATCAGTTATCTGGGCGGATGGAGAGTTAATGAGATTTTCTCACACTTGTTACCACATGGTTTCTAATTTGAACCGGTGGCCACTTTCACTAGCGGTGCAGTGGACCCTGAAGGACTCCTCTCTTCTCCTCTTCTACATTCACAGATCATCCCTCAATCTCCTCCAGCCTTTCTCCTCCCATCTCCATCTGCAGCTCTTTTTCACCTTCTGCATTTCTTCCGGCCTATGTTTATGCTTAATTTTGCATGAGATACTTCAGCATTTAGCTTTCATCGTAAGGGAATAGTTCACCCTGAAAAAAAAAAAATGGCTGGAAATGTAATTTCCTTGTTTTAAATGCTTATATCAGCTTTCACTTTCTATTTCGTTATTTAGAAACTGATTTGCCAGGGCAATTTAGGAAAACATCAGGAGTGATACAATGCCATAGAAGTGCTTGAGAAATGCTTTTTGGACATTGTGACAGAAGTTAAGGAGGAAGATACAGAAGAGATTGTGAGATGGAGAGAATGAGAAAGGGATGAGGAGAGAGAACCATTAAGGTCAAGTTGATTTGTCGCTTGGATCCGTTAAAGGCAGAGCACATTCTGACACCGATGGCTTCTGAAGCGACTCTCAAATGCCTGTGAATTAGGTTGTCATGACAAATAGGCATTCTTTTCTGCACTTGTCTGTGACTGCTTGTCAAAGACACTGCCTTTGAGTGGGAGAAATAGAGGAAATAATGAAAAAAAGGTATCGGTAACTACTTCCTTTCTTTTTATCTCTGCTTTGCACCCTCAATCCATCTCTGCAACTGCCATATTTTGGGTTATTAGTGTGGTTTTAGACATTTCTGGAGACTCTTCAATAGTGTATCATCATGATTTTATATTGTTATAGGCATTATAAGCTCAGCATATTATTTATTTTTTGTAAAATAAAATTGTATCACAGTGTCCACAACAACATTAAGCAGCATAAACAATTGTCATTGATAATAATTAATATTAAATATTTCTTGAGCATCAAATCAGCATATTAGAATGATTTCTGATGGATCACCGAAGACTGGAGTAATGGCTCCTAAACACAATTATTATTTTTTTAAATATATAATGGTAGAAATGCATTTTTATTCATTCATTGATTATTTTTTTTAACTACGTTTATTGATACTGACAATGGGATGTAAAGTGAGCCACTGGAACTTGCATTTCCCACATAACCACCATACCTCAATACAAAATCGTATGAGGGGTTTTATAGATTTGCCTATTACAATAAGATATTGACATTTATGTCTTAGCTGTTAACTTGCCAGCAGTGAATAACCCCAATAGTCCATATCTGCACCTCCTTACTAGGTGTAGCGTTCATAAATTCCAGCAGGTCATGAGTGTGGAAAGCAAAGGACACCACAGAGCTTCAGACTAATAACAATGCGCCACCGTTATGACCGCACATATGGCAGAATGACTGTAAATAGTGCTACAATATGGTTTACTCTGATTCTCTACTCCCTTCCGAATGTAAAGTTGAATAAACTGAGAAGTAAATAAGGAAGACGCTCCAGTCTGTTTATATACCACTCCCTCATTTCTGTCAGCAGGGAAATGGAGGCTCAACATGGTTTGACGTCATAAGATTCATCTGTTTTAATGAACTCATCAGGCTACACTGGGAATGGAAAGGCATGACAGTCAGACATCATTTTCAATTTCGATTAATCAAATCTGAATGTTATTTATAGTGCTGTTGCGATTTAGTCTACTAGTCGATTTTTTTTAAATCGTCAACTTAATTTTGCTCGCGTCGACTAACCGGCAAAATACCGAAAGTGGTGCATTTCACGGACTAGAATCCATAAAACACATTATTAGACTGTTTCCAAGGCTACATGATATATTAAACCCATTTAAAATTCATAAATAAGCATAATTGAGAATTCACAAATGCTATGATATAATTAAATGATTATATGCAATGCAGTTCTAACACACTATATGTGCTTTAATTAGTATTTTTTTACAGTCTATGAGGTCAAGTACGTGCGTCACACAGCGTCTCTGTTCACAGTAGTTCCACAGAAACGTACCATTTATATGTGGAGCATCTCAAACTCCATCACTGTATGTTGTTGTGAGTTTGAGAATCCATCGCGATTTCAAAATAAAATCTCAAACCCTCACTCTAAAGTTACACATTTTGATGTGCAACAATTAATTTAATTACAGCGGCTATAGCATTTCTGTTCTAAAGAAATGGACAAATATTAAAGATTAAGTGGACATTTTAATAAAATGGTGCTTGGTCAATATTAAACAAGGATTAGATTGCGCAGAACTGTGTAAATAGATAATAATCAGGCTGTCGGTGCCCCCTGCAGGCATTTGTTGTTATGCGTAATCTACATTATCGCTATTGTTTATAATACATGGTATTATAAGTTTTGTTCAATACAACATGATTTCTTGCTTTTGATAATTTATTTGATACTTTATTAACTAATTGTTATTGCACCATTGCTATTATATATGTATTTTAAGCCATTTTAAAAGCTATTATTATTAACATAAAAATTATAATTATAAGGCCCTATGAAATCCGTTTTATTTCCAAACATTTTTTTTCCATTTTCATTGTTCTATATGTAAGGAATAATTGACGACAGGCCGTTGAATTATTAGAAAAATAATGAGGTGGTGATGCGGTCACGACGCGAAGTGTCAATTATTCCGTTTATACTACGGTTGCCACACCTCAAAACATCGATTAGAAGATATATTTCAAGGCATTCGTCTGGTTTTTATACTTCAATCGCTATTGTGAGAAGGATTATTTCTTCCGCATCTTCTCTAATGCCTCCCTTGCTAATTCCAAAACATTTTAAACTGTAACGGAGGCTTGAGCCGTTGATAGCAGACAGTTAACACAGTTAAAAACTAAGTTATGAGAGAGAGAGAGAGAGATTAATGTTACCTCTGTGAGTCAGTGATCGGCAGCAATGTCTATAGTGAGACTTTAACTTCATTTTCTTCACGAACAGAGCAGTTGTTGCTAACATACATCGCTTGTGAGATGTCATATAGTTTTTAAGTCCTTAAACTGTTACTGATAAAATCATCAGAGTAGTGCTAACTACATTAGCGCTTATGTTAAGGTGTATGCAAACTATATGTGTGTCTGTGAGGGAGAGACCGAGAGTGGGAGAGAGAGAGAGAGAGAGAGAGTAGGCTATGTGCTTTCCGTACATAATGAAACGTAATTTTGTGGCAAAAACATGGGCAAGATCTGTCGATTTTATCCTTTTGTTTACTGTATTTATTTGTTTGGCCAGTGTCGTTGTGGGTTTTGGTTATTTTTTTTGTTGCAAGACCTTTGAAATAACAGAAATCATTTGGTGAAGTGATACGGAACTGTAATGCGGTCAAGAGAGCTGCCTGGAACTACGTTCACCGTGCGTTTCCCTGAAAATAATTGCACACCTCAGAACGTTCGTCAGCCAATCAGATTCAAGCATTCAACGGCCCCGTAGTATAATCTGTTTTAATGGTTAAATTAAATTGTATTAAATCAAAAAGCCTGTCTAATTGAGTTTTATGGTTTTATCTTTACCAAATTCTGTTTTCCATTATTTCCTGGATTCCATTTTAATGGTTCCATTACATTTTAATAATCAAAAGCATCTCCAATTAATTGATTTTATATTAAAGTTTTTTTTTAAGAGGAATTGTACATTTACATTTTTCACAGAAATTAATTTGGTAAATAATGTTTCTGGTAAATACTCATTTAAAAAAAAAATGTATTGTAATTTTATTATTAGACTAAAACACGTGGCTATGTTGGCATTCTTACAATATAATACTGAACTTTGATTTCAGTGATTTGGACTGAGATGGACACTTGCTTCTTGCACTCTGTTGCAATTTACTTTTGCTTTAAAAAAGGATTTCATAGAAATTTGGATTTCATTTGGTTTAATAAAATATATATAAAAAATTATTAAATGTAATACAATTTAGTAAATCTATATTTTTTGTGGAAAATTAATAGTTTAGATTAATCGACAAATTAGTCGATAGATTAATTGAAATAAAAATAGTCGTTAGTGGCAGCTCTAGTATTTATTTCATTGTAACAGCCTCACCACAGATGAGATGCCTGTAAAAGATCTTGTCGGTGAACCTTGAGCGTTTGTCTGTACGTTGCCTACAGACTCCCAGCAGTTGCTCATACATTTGCCTGTTCATCAGAAGTTGCTGAGGTTTTTATCAACAAGGATCTTTAACCTGTTTCATTTCAATTAGAGCTTGGTGTCCTGTTAGCTTTGATGCTGAAAGGCTTTAATTAACCAATGCCAAATAACCTAGACAATCAGCCTGTCTTTCTTTATTGTAGATTTGCAACCAGAATCCAATCTACTCTGTTTAGGCCTCAGTTTGAGGGTGTGTGTGTTTGTTTGTGGTACCAAGATCGTTCCTCGTATGTTTGTTTATTCTCCTTGTGCTATAAGGAAAGAATTAGACTTGGGCTTTTTCTTACTCACAGTGCTGAGTCTAGGGATCCACACGGATTGTTATTTCTGCTTGTGTGTGTGTGTGTGTGTGTGAATGGAAATTGGTGTGGACAGTCCAAGAAATGCTGAAGAAGAATTTATATCCTACAACAATCATTGTGGCATTCATTGTTTCAGAATTCTGCGAGCAAAAGAGGAATATTGTGTGTAATGGCTGTTCCCTTTCAAGCTGTCACGAGACATCACGGAGATTACTCCGTTATGGGAAACTCCTTCCCTCCAACCTTTCCTGAAGACCTATTGGCTCACGCCAGTCAATGACTGGCCAATTGTCGCGAAGCATGCAAATATGACGAGCTCGAGAGGCAGTATAAATGCAGCGCCCGCGACAATACGCTAGAATCTTTTTCTTCACCTTGCTGAACCTAGGTTATGGCTTAAAATGTTACAACTCACGGTTAAGGTTCGCTCATTCGAGGGCAGGCCTCATGGCTGCTCCTCTGCAGCGTTCAGGTGAGTATGACATTTCTTAAAGGTAGTCCGTCTGCCCTCTGATCAGCGGTGGACCTTCGGGACTCAGGTGATGAGCTCATGCAGACTAAAGGTCCGCATTCCTCTCACCGTCGAACCTGCAGGACAGGACATCAGCCCGGCTTCTCACGCCCCCCTTCCATGGCGGTGCGGAGAGCCGAGGGCAGATGCGGGAGCAAAGGGATCTCACGTCGCCGCAGATGCTGCACGGAAGAACCCACTGTGTAAGCATGCAGCCCCCGCCTCAGAGCGGCGTTCTGCTGTTTGCAAAGCACAATCGCTCCTCTCTCATTCACATGATAATACATTCACGTGATAATAGCCCCTCATTAGCGGCTACCGTGTGTTCGGAACATCCTCTCATTACATGATAATAGCCCCTCATTAGCGGCTACCGTGTGATCGGGACAACCTCTCATTCACGTGATAATAGCCCCTCGTTAGCGGCTACCGTGTGTTCGGAACAACCTCTCATTACATGATAATAGCCCCTCATTAGCGGCTACCGTGTGATCGGGACAACCTCTCATTCACATGATAATAGCCCCTTATTAGCGGCTACAGTGGGTAGAGGACATTTATAATTCACATGGTAACAGCCCCTTGTCAGCGGCTACAGTGTGTAGTGAACTTTTTATAATTCACATGATAACATCGGCGGCGCCTTGTGTGTAGAGGACATGTTTTTCTAATTCACAAAGCGCGCGAAGGCGATGGGATCTGATGCTCCTGCGCGGAAAGCGCGCGAAGGTGAGGAGTCACATGACACCCCTGCGCGAAAAAGCGCGCGAAGGTGAGGAGTCACATGACACCCCTGCGCCGAAAAGCGCGCGAAGGCGAGGAGTCACATGACACCCCTGCGCCGAAAAGCGCGCGAAGGCGAGGAGTCACCTGATGCCCTGAAGGCGCATCCTATCAGCTTCCCAGATTTCGCTGGACTATTACGCCAGTTGTTTACGCCCCTTCACGTGGTGTTCAACTAGGTCGTATAGCAGTCAGCCTGTAGTTATTACAGCCGCTATAGAGGATCGCGCGAAGGCGAGGAGTCACCTGATGCCCTGAAGGGCGCATCCTATCAGCCTCCCAGATTTCGCCGGACTATTACGCCAGTTGTTTACGCCCCTTCACGTGGTGTTCAACTAGGTCGTATAGCAGTCAGCCTGTAGTTATTACAGCCGCTTAGAGGATCGCGCGAAGGCGAGGAGTCACCTGATGCCCTGAAGGGCGCGTCCTATCAGCCTCCCAGATTTCGCCGGACTATTACGCCAGTTGTTTACGCCCCTTCACGTGGTGTTCAACTAGGTCGTATAGCAGTCAGCCTGTGGTTATTACAGCCGCTATATTGTGGAAGACTGCGCGAAGGCGAGGAGTCACCTGATGCCTTGAAAGGGCGCATCCTATCAGCCTCCCAGGTTTCGCCTGACTAGTACGCCAGTTGTTTACGCCCCTTCACGTGGTGTTCAACTAGGTCGTATAGCATAGTCAGCCTGTAGTTATTACAGCCGCTATGTTGTAGAAGACCCCGGGATCGAGGTCTTCTTTGACAAGTTAAGAGACCCGGGAAGAGGCACCACGACCAGTGCAGGAGCCCTCAAGCTGTCTCAAAATTGTAAAATGTGTGGGACGAAGTGTGTTCATTAAAGCATACGTTTGCACGAGGAGCTTCCTCCTCGCTCAGTCACCACCGCCGCTCGCCCCTCCCCTTAGCGACCGGACCCACTGCCCACACGGGTTATAGCTGCCAGCCGCTGTAGCCGCTGTGTCAGTTCATGAGCGCGTGAGAAGCGATTAAAAGCCAAGAATCTCACGCTGGCTGCTCTGCATAAGAGCGAGGGTACACCCTTCAATTCAGACACAGATCACCCCGTTTCAATGGCGTGGCGTAGTCTCTAACACTGACTCGAAATGCCCTTATCCTAACAAGAGCTATACAATTGCTCGGGGAAGGAGCAATAGAGCAATTTTCAGCGAACAGGCGGGACGGCTGTTTTTGTCCAGCCGCTGTTTGGGGTGCCTAGAGAGAGGGTAGACTCTGCCCGATTCTAGATCTCGGACCCATCAACAGAGCGCTTGGAAAGCTTCCGTTCAGGATGCTAACGCTAAGCAGATCCTGGCGCGAATTCGCCCCGGGGACTGGTTTGCGTCCGTGGATTTAAAGGACGCGTACTTTACATTCGGATAGCACCGCATACTCAGACGGTTTTTCTGAATAGCTGTCAACTGTCAGGGAGAAGCACAGCGTTCCAATACTCTGTTCCCCCGTCCGGGCTGCTCCGGCCCCACGCACTTTCAAAGTGCATCAATGCAGCACTTCCCACTCAGATCGAGCGGAAGGCGCATCCTCAACTATCTGACGATTGGCTGATTTTAGCTCGGTCCCTGGATACGCTAATATCAGCCACATAGACTCTCTGTTTATTCACTTAGAGTCCCTAAGCTATGAGAACCCGCCTCTCGCGAGATCGCGTGGGGGATGAGACCCTGCCTCTCGTGAGATCGCGTGGGATGAGAGCCTGCCTCTCGTGAGATCGCGTGGAGATGAATCCAGCCTCTCGCGAGATCGAGCCGCGGCCAATTGTCTTCCCTGCGCCTTTCAGGCAGGGCAGCTCTGTTCAGTTGAGGGTATTACAGCGGAGGAGTAGTGTGCGAGGGAATGCCAGCTTCGGGACTGTAGCTGGAACCTCAGAGCCAGTGGCACTTAAATCGCCTGGAGCTGGAAGCAGTCTTCTTAGCTCTAAAGGATTTTCAGCCACAGCTGGACCAGCAAAATGTACTGATTCGCACCGACAGCACGTCTGTGGTTTCATACATAAATCTTTAAGGGAGAGCGGAGGTGGATCTGTTCGCCAGAGCGAGAACACGCATTGCCTGTTGTTCTTCACTCCCCGCTGACCAGCAGCTAGCCCGTATGCATTTCCTCCGATCAAGGAATGTTACCGCTGGTGTTATGAGAGATCAGGGTGGAGCGAGCATCAGGGATACTCATCGCCCTGAATCCAGCCTGGGTTCCCAGACTTGACGGAACTGCTGGAGGCACCGCCTTGCCGTTCCCCGGCAGGAAATATATGCTATCCCAGGTCGAACCTGAAACTATAGAGCCATCATGTGTGATCGCTTCAGGGGTATCAGAGAGGGGCGCCTTACAGTCTCGCACGCTCATGGGAGCGCGAAAACCCTGTACAAAACGTTTGTATGCTTCAAATGGGAGTGTTTGTGAAGGAGTCCGGCTCATATCGACCTGACTACTTGCACCGTATGTTCTGAGTTTCCCGCTGCACAGACTGGATAGTGGATCGTTACCATCGACACTGAAGTTTATGTCGCGCCATTGCCGTGTCCGTTTCCCCGCAGAGCGGGCAATCGTTCGGTAAAAAGACTACATCCCCCATGTCCACTTTCGTTTCCGCTCTGGGACCAGGAAGTGGGGTAAGAGCTCTCTCATTGCAGCCATTGGGCTTTTAACATCCGTAGGTTGAAGGAACTATTCCTTAAAACTACAGTCCTTCTAGCCTTTGCTTCGGCTAAGCGCATAGAGCATTACACGCTTTTTCTGTGGACAGCGACTGCATTCGATTCGGTCCCGGGACTGCAGTGTCACGTGCCTAAATCACTGTCTACCCCCCTTCGAAAGGACGGAGACGGTTCGCCGTCAGCCTTTGCTACTAAATCATCGCCCTCACAGAGTGCGGACGCCCAGACTGCAGTTTGCCCCGTCAGTGTTTTTGAGATTTTACATTGACCGTTCAAGCAGTTTTCGGCAATCGATCCAGTTTCTGGATGCTATGGTGGGTGTACGAACGGCCGAGCCGTATCGAAGCTGAGTCTGTCACAATGGATTGTGGACGCTATCAAGGAGGCATATACAACCCAAGGTTTGGAAATTCCCTCTGTGCATTGGGGGCTATCGTTCCACCTAGCGTGGTTGAGATGTATGTGTATTCAAGATATTGCTTGCCAGCCGGTGGTCTTCGCAGAATATCTTCGCCAGGTTTTACAAGCTGGACGTTCAGTCCTTAGCCTCCCAAGAGCGGTCGGTGAGTAACTAATTCATGTTGCTAAGTTACCTTTGTGGGAGGTGCTGCTTGTACAGTACATTATGCAGCCCTTATGAGGTGTTGTTGTCGGCCCTGAGTTCAGTGCCGCGGACATGGTCATGTTATGGTATGCTGCTCAAACACAGTTAATTCTGTATAGCTCTTTTAATACTGCTATGGCTGGATGTGTTCTGCCCTGCTCTCAGCGCAGCCCATGTAGTCACTTGCCAGATATGCAAATTTTGTATACCTGAGGTGTAGGCGCTCATTGGCTTATCTCCATCTATCAGCTGTGAGCCCGCCCTTCGAGCTCTGTTATTGGTGGGAATGCTTCGCGCTGTGTAACTGGTTCAGGCTGTCCGTAGCCTCTCTCACGGCGGGATTGAATAACGTTCCCATAACGGAGTAATCTCCGTGATGTCTCGTGACAGCTTGAAAGGGAACGCTCCGGTTACTATGGTAACCTCGGTTCCCTGAAAGCGGGAACGAGACATCACGGTGATCGCCGTGATCGCTGCTAGTTCAGCCAAGCGGCGTTCAGTTCAGATTCTGACGTATTGTCGCGGGCGCTGCATTTATACTGCCTCTCGAGCTCGTCATATTTGCATGCTTCGCGACAATTGGCCAGTCATTGACTGGCGTGAGCCAATAGGTCTTCAGGAAAGGTTGGAGGGAAGGAGTTTCCCATAACGGAGTAATCTCCGTGATGTCTCGTTCCCGCTTTCAGGGAACCGAGGTTACCATAGTAACCGGAGCGTTTTGTGGGTTTCTCTGTCACTGGGTTCATTTACTCAGTGGGTTGAATACTCTATTTACAATGAGACTCCTACTTTTCTGCCTTAAAATCATGATAGCAATGAATTTTTAACTAGCTTTTGTGTTGTTGTCATAGCAGCAGAGAAGTTAGACTCCTAAGAGAGGGTTTTTGCTCATTTGTTTCAAAGGGATAAACTTAATTCATTTCAAATGATCCTGCATTCAGTGGCGATGGCAGTTGAAGCCATGGGTTTTTATCAAGCATAAATCAGTGAATGGATTTTAGCATTGAGGATTATCTCAGCAGGCCAGAAAGAGCATCTGCTCCCCTCTGACTCCCTCCTGATCTCTCTGTCTACATTTGCTCTTGATTTGTTTCTGTCTACCATCCTGATGTCTTTAATATCACAACTATATTCTTTTCTGTTCATGTTGAACACAGAGTAACCCGCAGTTTATTGGTTTATTAAATAAGATAATTGAGAAAACAGGCCTATATTCAGAAAAGAGTTTGGAAAATGAGTCATTATCCGTCATATCAAGTAATGCTGCATCAATGGAGCATGTGTGAGGTTTTCATATTAAATTTAGAGCGTCACGAGCCAAGAGATGCACCATGCCATTGTGTGGTTGTGAATGGGCAAAATGATTTGAATCACAAAGTGCCCATTTGTTTGTCATTAATGTTATTGGTTTAAATGTACAAGTCATTGCTTTAAGTCACTGCCAGTTGCCTTCTGAGCTGTAAGGAAAATTGAAGATATCAAGTCATTTGTGTCCCTACTATACATTTGACATCAAATCAAAATCAAATCAAATCAAATCAAATCACTTTTATTGTCACATCACCACAGCACAAGTGCCTTGGTGAGTGAAATTCTTATGAGCGTGCTCCAGACAGTGCAGAAAAACAACAGACAATTTACATATGGACAGACAGTGCAAAAAAACAACAAACAATTTACCTATGGACAGACAGTGCAAAAAAACAACAAACAATTTACATATGGACAGACAGTGCAGAAAAACAACAAACAATTTACCTATGGACAGACAGTGCAAAAAAAACAACAACAGCAATTTACATATGGACAGACAGTGCAAAAAAACTGCACTGGAGCATTTACAGTGCTCCAGACAGTGCAAAAAAAACAACAACAATTTACATATGGACAGACAGTGCAAAAAAAATAAAAATAAAACAGCAATTTACATATGGACAGACAGTGCAAAAAACAACAGCAATTTACATATGGACAGTACATATTTACAGACTGTACAGAAGACAATGTGCAAAATACACATACATATACTCAGTACGCTTAGTGTACTATAGAGACATACTCAATTATCAACGTTTTCATATTAAATTTAGAGCGTCACGAGCCAAGAGATGCACCATGCCATTGTGTGGTTGTGAATGGGCAAAATGATTTGAATCACAAAGTGCCCATTTGTTTGTCATATTACTACCATAGCAGCAAATGCAAAATAATTACAAAGGCTGTGTCTGGAATTGCGTGCATTTCATGGGATTGTTTTGAACGGACTTCGTGACCATTAAATGTTGATGTTACATTGGTCATGTTGTCATTTCCTTGTGACTTGAATACTATGTTTGTCTTTGTAATTGTGGACATTATGTGTGAATTTTTTTAATAAATGTATAATTTTATTTAACAAGGATGCATTAAATTGATCGAAAATGACAGTAAATACATTCTCTATTACGTTGTTAAATTTTTAAACGTTATTTAATAAGCGTTACATTTCTGTTTCAATTCTTTTGTTTCATCACAAAATCCTTAAAAAGGTATCACAGTTTGCACAAAAAATATTAAGAATCACAACAGCTTTCAACATTGATAATACAAAATGTTACTTGAGCAGCAAATCAACATATGAAATTGAAATAATATTTCACAATAATAAAATATTTTATTTATATATATTAGGGCTGCACGATTATGGCAAAAATCATAATTGTCGATTATTCCCTTGAAATTTTAATTGTGATTATTAATTCTGATTATCAAAATTTACATTGAATGATGTTTATACCATTGTTTGAAGCAACCGCATGCCGTATTTTTAGACTAAAAACAAGCTGAAAACACTAACTGAAAAACTTTCTATAGTTGCCTATAAGCCTCAAATCTGAACTATACATTGGATTGGTTTCTTTAAATAAAAAAGTAAAGATATGCATGCTATTATAATGCTATACTAAAATTAAACCCTTAAGATAACATGTAGAAAGAAATGAACACATCTTAAGCACACAGAATAACATGAGTGGATTTTGAATGATTAATTGGTACTTTGAACGATTACGTAATTATGGCATCCGTAATTGCGATTAGAAATGTGATTAATTGTGCAGCCCTCAATTATATATATTTTAGTTTAACTGAATTTCTGTTTATGTAAATGCTGCCTTGGTGAGGGAGACTTATTACAAAAAAACTGCTAAAGAAATCTCACTCACCAGTGGTCATTAGACCCTTTTACACATACAGTTTTTACTGGTAAATTACCAGTAAGAGATCATGAGAGAACAGGATCTTTTCAAAAATACTGGTGAATTCGTTCTGGCAATTTACTGGTATGAGAAGTTGAATTACCAATAAATCACTGGCAATCTGCTCTGCGTAAACACAAAACGAGATTACCAGTATGAGCACGTATGAGTTCAGAACGCACTGACATAACACGTATACCCTGGGCTAATCCAGAGCCATTGAAAATCAAAATTTAACCGCTCTGGGCCAAGCATAGCAGTTCGGAAGTAGATGACGCATTTACGCTGTGCTGTGTAGTTCGGTTTGAAGTCGCCTGGTATGATGTGTCTGGCCCAAAATCGCTTCATGAATGTGGACATTTGACACAAAAATAAAAACACTGACCGCGTATACATTCTATGTTTACAAATACAACACTCGGAGGCACAGCTGTTTAGAGGTCATTTCTGGGTAATGATGTGACCGAAATGATTGACAATTTGAAACTGATGTGTGAATGGCGCTTCACTGGCAAAAAGATGGAGTCAATAGTGCAACTTTGTATTTACTAGTAAAGTCTTACCAGTAAATTGCCATAAAATTACTGGAATCACTGTGTGAAAGGGGCTAATTGTAAAATACATTGTGAGCTGCAGTGAAATACTTTTCACCTGCATACGTTTCTTTCAAATTCTTGTCTAAAGCTTATTTACACAGAGCTCATCACATGCAGACTGTGACGTATTACAACAGCTCCAAGACTCAGCACCCAACCGACTTTCTGGAAAACAGCCTGGGAAGCCAGGACAACACATCACCGGAAACACCAGAGCTAGAGCCCCGCTCACCAGACACACTATCCCTCTCTCCAGAAAACAGCCTGGGAAGCCAGGACAACACATCACCGGAAACACCAGAGCTAGAGCCCCGCTCACCAGACACACTATCCCTCTCTCCAGCATCTCCACTTCTAAGCTTTTCACAGAAAATGGAGGAATTGGTGTATGCTGGGACCAAACTCTCTGCAAGTCCCCAGATATCAACTAAAAAACGGCGGGCCCCCCAACCACCAAAGACTGCAGGCTCAGCTCTCCCGCCTCCTGAACCAAAAACAACTGATAACAGCTCTCATTGATATGTGTCGGGTCCCCGCTATATTAGCAGCAACATTCACAAACGTTTACAAAACAAGCGGGAACCCAGTGTGCCTGTAGCCTTCTCTATCTCTGTTTTATCACGTGATAGACGGTCTAAGGCCTTCTCAAGCCGCACGGTTGACCCATCTAATCTGCGGCCTGTAATGCATCAGTCTAAGATTGCTGTAGAGACAAAATGTAATTCCATCAAGTTAGCATTTTTAAACACTCGCTCACTAAAAAATAAATAATTTGTGATCAATGATTTAATAACCACAAACAACCTGGATTTTATGTTTCTAATTGAAACATGGCTAGAAGACAACTGCAGTGCAACAGTCTTCACTGAAACAGCCCCTCCTAACTTTAATTTTATAAGTGTCTGCAGGACTGTTAGGAGAGGTGGAGGTGTAGCTGTTCTGTTTAAAGATGTTTATCAATGCAAGCAAGTGTCATTTGGTCAGTACTTGTCTTTTGAATATCTAGGTATTGTGCTGAAAGGTGCCCCACGCATTCTGTTTATTATCATTTACAGGCCCCCAAAATACTCTCCAGCCTTTGTTGAAGAGTTCACAGAACTGTTATCAATGATTTCCTCAGAGTTTGACTGTTTTGCTGTTGCAGGGGATTTTAATATTCACATAGACAATGCTGAAATCAAAACTACAAAAGAAATTGTAACTGTTTTAAACACTTTTGACCTGATTCAGCATGTGCACGGACCCACACACAATCATGGACACACTCTAGATTTACTCATCAGTAGAGGTCTAAACATTTCATCCATTGTCATTAAGGATGTAGCTCTGTCTGATCACTTCTGTATTTTCTTTGATATATTGATCTCTGTCACCACTGAATCTAGATCTGTCTCTGTCAGAAAGAGATGCATTAATGAGAACACTAGTGTGCTATTTATGAAGGCAATATCTTTAACACCAACCATTTCTGCAGACTCTGTTGATCTTCTCCTGGATTCATTTAACTCAAAAGTTAAGAATGTTATTGATGATATTGCACCGATAAAGGTCAGCAAGAAGAATGGCAGACAAAAATAATTTTGGAGAAAATCAACAGCAGTTCAGAATATGAAAAGACAATGCAGAAAAGCTGAGCGGATGTGGCGGAAGACGAAACTAGAAATACACTAGCATCTATAAAGACAGCCTTCATGCTTTCAATTTGGAACTAGCCACAGCTAGACAGACCTTCTTCTCAAACCTTATAAACAGTAACTTAAACAACACTCGCACTCTTTTTGCTACTGTTGAGAGACTGACAAACCCCCCCAAGTCAGATTCCCAGTGAAATGCTCTCTGACAGCAAATGCAATGAGTTTGCTTCCTTCTTTTCGGAGAAGATCAGTAATATCAGGAAGGAGATTGGCACATCTTCCTGTAATACAGAGGTCACACAGATTCGACAGCAATCTCAAAAATAAGTGACTATGTCTGTTTTTAAAACAATTGACAGCAAAATTTTGGAAGAAATAGTACAGCATCTTAAATCGTCAACCTGCTATCTTGATACACTTCCCACATCTTTTTTCAAAAGTGTGCTTAACTGTTTAGAAGCAGATCTCTTAGAAGTGGTGAACACCTCACTTCTTTCTGGGACTTTTCCAGACTCCCTGAAAACTGCAGTTGTTAAGCCCCTTCTGAAAAAGCGCAATCTTGATAACACCATGTTGAGCAACTATAGACCAATATCAAATCTTCCTTTCATAGGTAAGATTATTGAAAAGGTAGTTTTTAATCAGCTGAACAACTACTTAAACTCAAATGGATTCCTGGATAATTTTCAATCTGGTTTCCACGTGCATCACAGCACAGAGACAGCACTCATTAAGATAATAAATGATATTCGTTTTAATTCTGATTCTGGCAAAATATCAGTGCTGGTACTACTAGATCTTAGTACTGCGTTTGACACTGTCGATCATAACATACTTCTAGAGAGACTGGAAAACTGGGTCGGGCTTTCTGGGATGGCACTCAAATGGTTCAGGTCATACTTAGAAGGGAGAGGTTATTATGTGAGTATAGGAGAGCATAAGTCTAAGTGGACGTCCATGACATGTGGAGTCCCACAAGGCTCAATTCTTGCACCGCTCTTGTTTAGCCTGTATATGCTCCCACTAAGTCAGATAATGAGGAAGAACCAAATTGCCTACCACAGCTATGCTGATGATACCCAGATCTACCTAGCCTTATCTCCAAATGATTATAGCCCCATTGACTCCCTCTGCCAATGCATTGATGAAATTAACAGTTGGATGTGCCAAAACTTTCTTCAGTTAAACAAGGAGAAAACTGAAGTCATTGCATTTGGAAACAAAGATGAAGTTCTCAAGGCGAATGCATACCTTGACTCTAGGGGTCAAACAACTAAAAATCAAGTCAGAAATCTTGGGGTGATTCTAGAGACAGACCTTAGCTTTAGTAGTCATGTCAAAGCAGTAACTAAATCAGCATACTATCATCTCAAAAACATTGCAAGAATTAGATGTTTTGTTTCCAGTCAAGACTTGGAGAAACTTGTTCATGCCTTTATCACCAGCAGGGTGGATTATTGTAATGGTCTCCTCACTGGCCTTCCAAAGAAGACCGTTAGACAGCTGCAGCTCATCCAGAACGCTGCTGCCAGGATTCTGACTAGAACCAGAAAATCTGAGCACATCACACCAGTCCTCAGGTCCTTACACTGGCTTCCAGTTACATTTAGGATTGATTTTAAAGTGCTTTTACTCGTTTATAAGTCACTCAATGGTCTAGGACCTAAATATATGGCAGATATGCTCACTGAATATAAACCTAACAGACCACTCAGATCATTAGGATCGAGTCAGTTAGAAATACCAAGGGTTCACACAAAACAAGGGGAGGCCGCTTTTAGCTATTATGCCGCCCGCAGCTGGAACCAGCTTCCAGAAGAGATCAGATGTGCTAAAACATTAGCCACATTTAAATCCAGACTCAAAACTCATCTATTTAGCTGTGCATTTGTTGAATGAGCACTGTGCTACGTCCAAACTGACTGCATTATTTTATGTATAATCCTATTCTATTTAACTGTTTTAAATTTCATTTAAATCAATTTCTATATCATTTTAAAATTCCTTGTTTTATTATTTTTAACTCCTTGTTTTTATTGCTGTGAATGATTATTTCACTTTTTATGTAAAGCACTTTGAATTACCACTGTGTATGAAATGTGCTATATAAATAAACTTGCCTTGCCTTATTTAAAATGTTGTTCTCGGGTCTGTTTGTCCACCGCAGTAGTATACAAACTCTGGTGTCTCTGCTGTAAACACACGGTATGGATTTGTTTGCCATGATTACACTTAGCAGGACCTAATTAAATTATGAAATATTTAAAACACAAGGGAAACTTCACACAGACCACGGCAGGCGAAGACGCTGTGACCAAAGATGGCATGCACAGCAATCTCTCACTACTTTTCCAGTTTAGTGGGTTTCTGCCAATATGGTTACATGCCAGCCTTTCAGAAGTCTCAAAGCTGCAACTTACTGGAGCATTTATTGGCTAATTACACTAATAAACAATAATGGAGGACCTCCCCTGTTTAGTGATGTTCTGCTCTCATCTTTTGCTTTCTTTCATGTCTCTTCATCTATCCCCTCCCGTTCTCTCAGGCCTCCCAGCTCATGCAATGCTTGTTCTCACAGTCAGTCTGCTGCCTTGTGCTTCCTCTTGCCATGGTTGGGGACTGACATGCCTGTGTGTTTTTTTACCTAAAGTGGGCGGTTGAAAGCCGTGCTTTCCATTACAGTCTTCTCACCACAGTTTTGATGCTCTGCAGATTTTTTGTTCCCCTTTTTGTGTAAAATGCAAGAAATTCACCCTCTGGATGATGAGAGCACAATGATTGGTCATATCATTGAATTTATGGTTCGCTTAGCGGTGCAGACATCGCCTGCCTGCTTTGTAGTATTTAACACTCAATTCGATGTGAATCCAAAAACATTTTACATCATCCTCCTACACACTTGCAAATACACAGTCTGTCAGACCTAGTGTGGTGTGATGAATGTCATTAGTTTCTGGCGA
>JAPDDL010000303.1:67500-72500 GCA_027422435.1 Schizopygopsis pylzovi | reverse complement strand
GTGTGTGTGTGTGTGTGTGTGAGTGTGTGTGTGTGTGCGTGCGTGCGTGCGTGCGTGCATGTGTGTGAGAGTGAGTGTGTGTGTGTGTGTGTGTGTGTGTGTGTGAGAGAGAGAGTGTGTGTGTGTGTGTGTGTGTGTGTGTGTGTGTGTGTGTGGTGTGTGTGTGTGTGTGAGTGTGTGTGAGAGAGACGTTCCTAATCCTTTTCCTGTCTTTTATCTTCCTCAAACACTGCTGTCCAGACTCGTCTGAAACACACAAACACGTCAGGTGTGTGACTGAAGCGCTGACTGAGTTAGCCTTTCATTCATTTGCTAATGTAAAGATCATTTAGCAAGAATTGATTTGAAGTTCATTCGTTGCTTGTAAGATTGATGAAGCGCTTCTGTGGAGTTTGATTTGAAAGAGTATATTTTGGCAGGTTTGTGATTCTGAGTGTAATGACTCGTTTCTCTCTAATGACGAGCTGCTTAATTGAAACTGAAAGTGAGAGTTTGAGTGTGACAGAAACATGTGGAAACGTGTCGAGTTTGGCGACAGAAATACACGCTGTGATATATTTGCATGCAAACCTGATTGGTTTTGATTGCACCCTGTTTTTTCCAAAACAAGACGTTTCTGTGTAGTTTTTTACTGAATAATTTAGCTTTTTAACGAAAGAATCAACGTTTGCCATATTCCAATCAATATTTCCTTGTATTTTTTGTATATTATTTTAGAATAATTCTAAATAAATGGACCATTAGGTTATGAATTATTCATGAACGTTTCATTATTTTGAGTTGAGTATTGAATCAGCTGATTCGGTTCACATGGCCTGTGTAAAAGGGGACAGAATGTTTATTTTTTAATGAGTTATGTAATTTTTTAATTTTTGGCATCAATCATTAATTGATTTGGTTTTCCATATCTCGGGTGCTTTGATGCCAATGTCTAGAAAGGACAAAAATGTATCATAGAAGCATCATATTTTTTCCAAGATGTAATGCAACATTTGGGCTGAAATTAATGTTTCTATTCACTGAATTAACCCTATTTTTTCTCAGCATGTTCATGAGTAGTTATGAATTATTCACGATTGATTTGAGTTGATTCAGTTCATTCATTTATAAGTGAACTATTTCTCCACTTTCTATTTAAGTAAGACAACTGTTTTGATGTGTAATTGTGGCATTGATGTTTTATTTATTTTCATTTTTGGAGTCAGTCAGTAAGTGAAAGTCCAGAAATGACAAAAAAAAACATGTATAATAAAAGCACCAGGAAAGTATTCATATGAATGTGTGCTTTATTCCAAGTCTTCAAGCAACAAACAAGTTGACATTTAAGCTGCTGTTCACTGAAGATCTTGATATTCATCTTAGCATATTCATAAGTAGTTATGAATTATTCATTACTTTGGGTTGATTCTGTTCACATAGCCAGTTTAAATGATGACAATGTTCAATTTTAAGTCACTATTCACTGAAGATCTTAATATTTGGCCTAGTTTTTCTTGACATGTTCATGAGAAGTAATTATGAGTAAACCATGAATGATTCATTCTTTTGAGTCAGATATTAAATCAATTGATTCTGTTCACATAGCCAGTCTAAATGATGACATGAATGAACTATTTCTTCGGTATCTATTTAAGTGTTTTAATGTGCTTTAAGTGTTCACCAAAACTCTCTATATTCATTCTAGTTTTTCTTAACATATGCATCAGTATTATGAATTATTCATGAATGTCTCGTTCTGTTGAGTCGGTTCGGTCTAAATGATGTTCAGTAGTTTGAATGAATGACTCGTTCTGTTGAGTCGGTTCGGTCTAAATGATGTTCAGTAGTTTGAATGAATGTCTCGTTCTGTTGAGTCGGTTCAGTCTAAATGATGTTCAGTAGTTTGAATGATTGACTCGTTCTGTTGAGTCGGTTCAGTCTAAATGATGTTCAGTAGTTTGAATGAATGACTCGTTCTGTTGAGTCGGTTCAGTCTAAATGATGTTCAGTAGTTTGAATGAATGTCTCGTTCTGTTGAGTCGGTTCAGTCTAAATGATGTTCAGTAGTTTGAATGAATGACTCGTTCTGTTGAGTCGGTTCAGTCTAAATGATGTTCAGTAGTTTGAATGAATGACTCGTTCTGTTGAGTCGGTTCGGTCTAAATGATGTTCAGCTTAGTTTTGAATGAATGTCTCGTTCTGATTGAGTCGAGTTCAGTCTAAATGATGTTCAGTAGTTTGAATGAATGTCTCGTTCTGTTGAGTGGGTTCGGTCTAAAATGATGTTGCAGTAGTTTGAATGAATGACTAGTTTCTGCTATGAGTCGGTTCGGTCTAAATGATAGTTCAGTAGTTTGAATGAATGACTCGTTACTGTTGAATCGGTTCAGTCTGAAAATGATGTTCAGTAGTTTGAATGAACTGTCTCGTTCTGTTGAGTCGGTTCGGTCTAAATAGATGTTCATGTTAGTTTGAATGAATGACTCGTTCTGTTAGAAGATCGGTTCGGTCTATCAATGATGTTTCATGTAGTTTGAATGAATGTCTCGTTCTGTTGAGATCGGTCTAAATTATGTTCAGTAGTTTTGAATGAATGTCTCGTTCTTCGTTGGGTCGGTTCAGTCTAAAATGAAAAATGTTTAGTAGTTTGAATGTTTAATGTCTCGTTGCTGAATTGAGTCGGTTCAGATCTAAATGACCTGTTTCTAGTAGTTTGAATGAATGTCTTCAGTCTTTGCTGTGAATCAGTGAGTGATTGGGTTGTTCATGAATGATTCTCGTTTCTGTTGAAGTCGGATTTTTGGTCTAAATGATGTTCATGTAGTTTTGAATGAATGTCTCGTTCTGTTGAGTCGGTATCGAAGTCTAAAATGAAAAAAAATGTTAAAACACGTAAGTTTGAATGAATGTCTCGTTCTGTTGAGTCGGTTCGGTCTAAATGATGTTCAGTAGTTTGAATGAATGTCTCGTTCTGTTGAGTCTGTTCGGTCTAAATGATGTTTAGTAGTTTGAATGAATGAATGACTCGGTTTTCTGTTGAGTCGGTTCAGTCTAAATGATGTTTAGTAGTTTGAATGAATGTTCTCGTTCTGTTGAGTCGGTTCAGTCTAAATGATGTTCAGTAAGTTTGAATGAATGTCTTCAGTCTTTGCTGTGAATCAGTGAGTGATTGGGATTGTTCATGAATGACTCGTTCTGTTGAGTCGGTTCGGTCTAAATGATGTTCAGTAGTTTGAATGAATGTCTCGTTCTGTTGAGTCGGTTCGGTCTAAATGATGTTCAGTAGTTTGAATGAATGTCTCGTTCTGTTGAGTCGGTTCGGTCTAAATGATGTTCAGTAGTTTGAATGAATGACTAGTTCTGTTGAGTGGGTTCGGTCTAAATGATGTTCGGTAGTTTGAATGAATGTCTCGTTCTGTTGAGTCGGTTCAGTCTAAATGATGTTCAGTAGTTTGAATGAATGTCTCGTTCTGTTGAGTGGGTTCGGTCTAAATGATGTTCAGTAGTTTGAATGAATGACTAGTTCTGTTGAGTGGGTTCAGTCTAAATGATGTTCAGTAGTTTGAATGAATGTCTCGTTCTGTTGAGTCGGTTCAGTCTAAATGATGTTCAGTAGTTTGAATGAATGTCTCGTTCTGTTGAGTCGGTTCGGTCTAAATGATGTTCAGTAGTTTGAATGAATGACTCGTTCTGTTGAGTCGGTTCGGTCTAAATGATGTTCAGTAGTTTGAATGAATGTCTCGTTCTGTTGAGTCGGTCTAAATTATGTTCAGTAGTTTGAATGAATGTCTCGTTCTGTTGGGTCGGTTCAGTCTAAATGACAGCATGTTCAGTAGTTTGAATGAATGAATGACTCGTTCTGTTGAGTCGGTTCAGTCTAAATGATGTTTAGTAGTTTGAATGAATGTCTCGTTCTGTTGAGTCGGTTCAGTCTAAATGATGTTCAGTAGTTTGAATGAATGTCTTCAGTCTTTGCTGTGAATCAGTGAGTGATTGGGTTGTTCATGAATGACTCGTTCTGTTGAGTCGGTTCGGTCTAAATGATGTTCAGTAGTTTGAATGAATGTCTCGTTCTGTTGAGTCGGTTCGGTCTAAATGATGTTCAGTAGTTTGAATGAATGTCTCGTTCTGTTGAGTCGGTTCGGTCTAAATGATGTTCAGTAGTTTGAATGAATGACTCGTTCTGTTGAGTCGGTTCGGTCTAAATGATGTTCAGTAGTTTGAATGATTGACTCGTTCTGTTGAGTCGGTTCGGTCTAAATGATGTTCAGTAGTATGAATGAATGACTCGTTCTGTTGAGTCGGTTCGGTCTAAATGATGTTCAGTAGTTTGAATGAATGACTCGTTCTGTTGAGTCGGTTCGGTCTAAATGATGTTCAGTAGTTTGAATGAATGTCTCGTTCTGTTGAGTCGGTTCGGTCTAAATGATGTTCAGTAGTTTGAATGAATGACTCGTTCTGTTGAGTCGGTTCGGTCTAAATGATGTTCAGTAGTTTGAATGAATGACTCGTTCTGTTGAGTCGGTTCGGTCTAAATGATGTTCAGTAGTTTGAATGAATGACTCGTTCTGTTGAGTCGGTTCGGTCTAAATGATGTTCAGTAGTTTGAATGAATGACTCGTTCTGTTGAGTCGGTTCGGTCTAAATGATGTTCAGTAGTTTGAATGAATGACTCGTTCTGTTGAGTCGGTTCGGTCTAAATGATGTTCAGTAGTTTGAATGAATGACTCGTTCTGTTGAGTCGGTTCGGTCTAAATGATGTTCAGTAGTTTGAATGAATGTCTCGTTCTGTTGAGTCGGTTCGGTCTAAATGATGTTCAGTAGTTTGAATGAATGACTCGTTCTGTTGAGTCGATTCGGTCTAAATGATGTTCAGTAGTTTGAATGAATGACTCGTTCTGTTGAGTCGGTTCGGTCTAAATGATGTTCAGTAGTTTGAATGAATGACTCGTTCTGTTGAGTCGATTCGGTCTAAATGATGTTCAGTAGTTTGAATGAATGACTCGTTCTGTTGGGTCGGT
>JAPDDL010000303.1:50000-62500 GCA_027422435.1 Schizopygopsis pylzovi | reverse complement strand
AAAACCTATTGGTTACAGCTTGTTTTTTATTCTTGCAGAAGCACAAATATTCACGAGTGTGTTTGCACAATGTGTGCACGCTGATAGACAGTGTTGAGGGTAACGCGAGTTACATAACAATATTACTTTTTCAAGTAACTAGTAAAGTAACGCATTACTTTTTAATTTACTAGAAAATATCTGAGTTACTTTTTCTCCATTTATTGACTGAGTGCGCCGTGTGAACATGATCTTACTGTAGATCTAATCTAGACTAAATATGAATGTGTATTAATTCATCCCACTCGCAAAAAACAGATTCAGTATTCATCAAAATGAATTAAAACAGTGAAATGCAAACTCAGAATATGATGCAAACCTGCAATAATTAAATATGTTAAACAACACAAATATATCTAATCTCATTTTATTAACCGATGTGTTTGCTGCTGACCTTTGATGATCAGTTCAATCATACTAATAAACAAAAATGACTTTAGATTAACTAACATTGTGTTTTATTGCTGAAGAGTGTTGAATCTTCTCCTGTGTTCTTCTGTACAGACGTGATTTACTCGTCCTTCAGTCTGAGGTTTATTCATTACACTTTTTGGTGTGAAAGGCTTTTATATTTGCTATAAATATAACTTCTTGTATTAAAAACAAACAATCAAGCCCTGCTCATATTTAAAAAGTAACGCGAAAGTAACGCAAAAGTAATGTAACGCATTACTTTACATAAAAAGTAACTAAGTAACGTAATTAGTTACTCTTTTAGGGAGTAACACAATATTGTAACGCATTACTTTTAAAAGTAACTGTCAATGCAATATCTAATTCAACATGAATGCAAATTCAATGCAATATAGTCTCTATTTAGAAGTTAATATGCATTTAGTTTGCTTTTAGCAGTGTTTTTAGTCTTTGCATTAAATTAAAGAGCCAAAATAAAGAGAAGACACTGTGAGATGAGGAGGGAGACACAAAACAGAGAAAGCAAGCAGATAATGAGTTGTTCTGTGTGCGTGCGTGTTTGTGCATGTGTGTATTTAATGTATGAGTGTAATTCAATGACCCTTGTGTTTTGTATAACACACCCATGGGCTATAAATGAGCCCCGCAGTGCAGTGCATCCTGGGTAATTACCGGTGTGTTGGCAGCTGTGTTTAGCATTAAATCGTGCCTCACGCTAACAAAGGGAGAGATAGACTTATAGCGTGTTGTTAAAGGCCTGCAGTCTCACTGTGTTTCTCATTAGACACTCCCACAGTGTACTGATGTTACACTATTGTGTTCAAACGCTGAATGCATGAGCGGCGCAGTATTGATGTAAACATCAGAATAACTGAGTCAGTGTTCGGTGATAATTGTTCAGAGACTCTCTATTGTGCGTGAGACATCGTCCCGTGATGCTGTTTCTCAGCGGGAACCCGGCCGTTCAGAGTATTTTTAGAAGAAAGAGGTGTGAATTAAATCATTAGGACTTTGAATGAGACGGCGTTTGCTTCTGCGAGTGCTGCAGACTGACTGTAGAAACGGAAAAACTCCAGATAAACCTTTAGAGTATTATAATGAAACGGATAATCCACAGTCAATTAAATGCATTCTTAATTATTTTGCGAACCACTTAAAAATTTGATTGCATGTTTTTTAGGTTTTTGTATATTTACTACTCAAATTATAAAACTCTTAAAACAGTGTTTGATTTATATTTTTGAATTTATGTAATTTTTTAAAACTATTTTTTTTTTTTTCTGTTGAATGTATTTATATATATATATATATATATATATATAAGTATTTACTTTAGTTAAAAAAGTATTTGTTATTTAGATTTTAAATTACTGCAATATTTTTATATAATGAATATTGAAAAAAATATTTAGGATTGTCAGTAAAATTTCTAAAATATTAAAATATACGTTTTAATAACGTTTTAGTAATATTTTAGTATTTTTTTAAATATGCTTATTAAAAATTAGTTTTTTTTTTGGCGAGTGGGTTTAATTTATTTCCTCAAATTAAAATATATGTATATATAAGTGAGTGACATACGGCCAAGTTTGGTGACCCATACTCAGAATTTGTGCTCTGCACTTAACCCATCCAAAGTGCACACACACACACGAACACACACACCGTGAACGCACACACACACACACACACACACATGACACACACACAGCACACACATGGGGTGGGCTACACAGGGCACACACAGCTACAGCACACACTACATCACACACACACACACACACACCACACACCCACGGAACACACACTCGGACCCGCAAGCACCATTCATGCAGCGGCACCCGGGAACATTAGGCCACGATTTCCGCATCTTCTCAAGGGTCTCAGCTCAGTACGTGGTAATATGAAGTAAGAGGGCGCTGGACATTCACTCCTCCCATCTACAATTCTGCCAACCTGAGACTCGAACACCACAACCTTTCAGTATTATGAGTCCGACTCTAAACATTAGGCCACGACTTCCCCATATTTTATTTATCGTAATATGATTTAATCATCTAATAAAATATTTAGGGCTGTCAGTAAAACTTCAACCAGTGTTTTACACAATAGTTGTTGAAATATTTGTTGAGTCTATATTTTTGCGTTCATAAAATATTCAAATATTTTGAAATCAGTATTTTTTTTCCCTTGGTGAGTGGGTCGCACTTATTTTCTTTATCTGTTAATAGAAACTATTTCATCATGTCTTATATAAATACTGTCAGTCACTTTTCACTAGATTCACATACATTCAAATACATACATTTTTAGTATAAAATTGTATTCAAAATAGTACATTTTTGGTGAGCTGTGCTAAAGCATCGGAAGACAAACCTCAGGTAATGAAGACACTGCTTTTAACCGCTGACCTCTGTGAAAGACACACACACGCACGCACGCACGCACGCATGCACGCATGCACACACACACACACACACAGACACACACAACACAGACACACACACACACACACACACACAACACACACACACACACACTTAACACACACAGATGTTTTACACACACAACACACACACACACACACACACACACACACACACACACAACACACACACACACAGACACACACACAGACACACACACACACACACACACACACACACACACACACACACAGACAGGACAGCACAGACAGGACAGACACACACACACACACAACACACACACACACACACACACACACACACACACACACACACACACACAGCACACACACAGACACAGACAGACACACACACACACACACACACACACACACACGACACACACACAGACAGCACGACAGACACACACACACACACACACACAGACACACACACACACACACACACACACACACACAGACAGACACACACACACACACAGGCACCGGCACCGCTGATAAAAATGGAAATGAATATTTATCAGCAGACGCAGAGTAGACAAGCAGAGGAAGAAGGGGATTGTGGGTAGAGAGTGGGAGTACTGCACTGAATGTCTCATAGTTTCAATATTTATTTTTTATTCAAGACTCTCATTAAAATTTCTACCAGTACTACACAATATTAACGTTTTTGTTTAGATTTAATATTTATATAAGGTTTTAATATTTAAAATATTTTTTATTCAAGACTTTGTCAGATTAGTAGTATTTTACCAATATGTTTAGTATTTATTATTTTTACTCTAAATTTTCTATATATATATATATATGTGTGTGTATAAAAATCTAAAGGCTATAAAACCGAGTCTATACAAATTTAAAATATGTGTACATTTATTATATATATATATATTTATATAAAATATAACTTTATATTTAAATATGTTGTAAGTTATATGTCTATATTTACAAATAAATAAAAAAAATTCAAAAAGTATATATATTTGTATTATATATTATTTTATTCAAGGCTGTCTGTCAAAAGACTAGTACTTTCTCTCTAACATTTTTATATGAATATAATATTTATAATGAATATTGCATTGTTGTTTCTAGAATGTCTTGATGGTTTGAAGTGAGATCATTTAAAGCCAGCTGATGAAGCTGAAGATGTTTTTCTAATGACATTCAGGAGCTGATTTGCATATTCATATATGCGTTAGGTGTTGTAAGTTCAGATTGATTGTCTGTGTGAAGCACCGGGACTCTTTTCCTCGAACAGAAGCACAGTTCTGTGTCAGAGTGAAGTTCTTACCGTCAGGATCTAGTTTAGCTCAGTCGTAATAGTGTCTCTTGCCTGATCAAACAGCACTAATGAGTTCATTAATCATGCCTTGCGGGAGAGCTGCGTGTCTGATGAGCTGTGTTTGTGTGTGCTCATGTCTTGCAGAGATGCTCCTGGATGACTTCTTGCTGACGTATCTGGTGTTCATGTCCACCAGTGAGCTGTGCCAGGCGCTGCTGGGACAATATCCTTCAGAGCCTCCTCACATGTGTTTAGAGTCCAGCTGTACGACCGCGCTGTGAATATAGTCTCAGCTAGAGCCGGCAAATATACCTTCATAACAGCACCAAGGGCTTTTACAATACAGATCTGTGTGTGTCAAAATAATGCTAATGTGTAGCTTAAAATACACAACCTAAATGTTTTTCATTTGTGACCTTAGAAAGTGCAGAATTGTAAGCAAATATAATACAATATAATTATTAAATGAGATATAATGTTTTTTATTTGTAATATATTATATCTTTTTTATTATTTACTGAAAAAATAAATAATTTAGCAAATATAATTACTGTTATCCTAGATATAGTCAATGTTTTTTATTTGTAATTAATATATTTTATCTTTTTTTTATTATTAACTGATTTTTTTAGCAAATATAATAACTGTTATCTTAGATATAGTCAATGTTTTTAATTGTGACCTTAGAAAGTGCAGAATTGTAAGCAAATATAATAAAATATAATTATTAAATTAGATATAATGTTTTTATTATAATATAAATATATTATATATTTTTTTAACATTTACTGAAAAAAAATGTTTTTTTGCAAATATAATAACTGTTATCTTAGATATAGTCAATGTTTTTATTTGTAGTAAATTATATAATTATATATTATTAAAATATTTCTTTAAATCTTTCTTTCTATATACATATATTTAGAGAGAGAGAGAGAATTGAAGCTGAAAAAATAAACTAATATTCAACATATAATTATAGTCCCTGCAGAATCATATTTAAACAAATATAATACAATATTATGTTACATTTACAAAATTTATAAATTGTGCAAAAAATATGAATCATATGTTCAAATGAGGTTGGAAAAAATGAAAATGTATCATTAGTGACCTAGAACGTGCAGAATATTAATATATTAACAAATAAATAACAACACATAATAGATATTATATTAGATATAATAAATTATTTTATAATTGTTATTATTATTATTATAGGGTTGTCAGGCTTTACAATGTATACCAGTGTTTTACACAATAAAATGAATCAAACTTAAAAATGATATTTTGATTATATTTTAGTATTCACTAAATACTTGTCATATTTGTAATGCGTAACGGCAGATGTGTCTGCGTTGAATGTGTCGTCTTCATCTGAGATCTCGTTCATCGGGTTGTTGGGCTTTAACCGGATCTCACCTACTGTACGAAGCGCTGCCGGGGGAAGGAGGAGGGCAAGGAGGCCCTCTACAGGAAGAGGAAAGTACTGCACCTGGTGTCTCAGTGGAGCACGCTCTACAAGGACTTCCTGCGCGAGGAGGACAACCTCAAGCTCTTCATGAAGGTCAGAACACGACGTTTACAGATGTACAGCTGCTTAACTGCACACACCAAATCCAACAACTGCACACAACATCAAATCACAGCACAAGCGCCTTGGTGAGTGAAATTATACGAGCGTGCTCCAAACGAAACTATTTACATATGAGACAGTACATATACTTACAGACTGTACAGAAGACAATGTGCAAAATACACATACATATACTCCGTACATATACATATAGTGTACTATAAAGACACACTTAGTTATCAATACACTTCCTGTGTTCCTGTGGCTCAGTGGTAGAGCATTGTGTTAGCAGCGCAAAGGTTGTGGGTTCGATTCCCAGGGAACACATACTGAAAAAAAAAATGTATAGCATGAATCGTACTAGTATAGTCGTCCTTTGGATAAAAGCTCTGCTAAATGCATAAATGTAAATGTACAATTATACACGTAAATACTTTTATTGTCAATACCTAAGACAATGCTATGTTTTACGAGTTCTCCAGACAGTCAATATAAACAAAAAATGTCATATACAAGTCATATTGAAGGCAACATGTACTATAAAGTGTTCACGTGGTAGTGGTAGAGCATTGATAGTTTAGCAAGTGCAAAAGGTTGTGGGTTCGATTCCCAGAGAACACATACTGAAAAAAAAAATATGTATAGCATGAATCGTATACGTATAGTACGTCACTTTGGATAAAAGCGTCTGCTAAATGCAAAATAAAATATATAAATATAAAGACATACTTAGTTACCTATACACTGTATGTACATGTCTGCATTATGTACACATCTATACATAGTCATATGTGAAGGTGCAACAGATTATACATTTACAACAGATTAGTTGTGCAACAGATAGTTGTGCAAATGCAAAACGCCTCGCATCTCTTGCAAAATGAAGCACTGCGTTCAAAATATCACAAACACATCTCAGAAACTAACATTTGCAAACACCTTTGGAATAATATTCATTCATGTTAGATTTGTGTGTGATACATAGAGAATTGTGTTGTGTTTTGCAGAAAGTGTTTTATGAAATTGAAAACAAAGGTTGAGAATTAGTGCATGGTTTTGCAGATGTACTTCTGCTGTTTGTGTCACGAATGAAGATTGTGTGTGAAGAAACTGTCGTGTATAACTTTCTCTGTGCAGTCTGTGTGGAAGTGTTATGATCTGAGAACGTGCTGCTGTTTTTAATAGAGATCATCTGATTTGTGCTTTCAAAAGTGGATTATGATTTCTAGAAAGCAACGTGTGCATTGGCTGATTGTTGAATATATGCAAAGATATGTAAAATGAACATGTATTACAAAATATTTATTCAAAATACAAAAAATCATATTTATATTTTTAAATGTATTGAGTATTTAGTAACACTTTAGGGACCAATTCTCGGTATTAACTAGTTGCTTATTAGCATGCCTATTATTAACATATTGGCTGTTTATTAATACTTATAAATCACAAAATCAGCACGATCATATTCTACATCCCTAATCCTACATTTAATAACTACCTTACTGACTATTAATAAACAGCAAATTAGGAGTTTATTAAGGCAAACGTCGTAGTTAGTGGTTTGGTAATAGCAAGAATTGGACTTTAAAATAAAGTGTGACCTAATATTATACATTTTTATGCAAGTCTGTAAAAAATATATTTAATATGCATGTATTATTTAAATATTTTCTAATATTTTTGATCAAGACTGTTGTAATATTTTTATCTTTTTAATTCAAGACTATCAGTGAAATTTCTATAAATATTTTACACAAAATTATATATATTTATGTATTTATATTTATATAATATTTTATTTTTTTTAAATATTTTTGCTGGTACTTTACACAATACTTACTCCAAAAATATATTTAATATTTATTTTTGTATTATTATAATGTATTATTTTAATATTGTTAATTATTTTAATTCAAGATCAGTAAAAATTTTTACTCAAATGTAAAATGTTATATATTTCTATATAATTTTTTGAAAAATTATTTGTAACTATTTTACTTTAATAAGTAATTTTTTTAGCTCAGTCACGACAGTCAGGACTTGAGCTGTTAATGGTTTTCTCTTCTGTTCGCTGCTGAAGGACACATGTAGATGAACACTATAGAAACACTTTCAAGCCTCATTAAAAGTGTGCTTGTGTAGTTGTGTGTTCGTATTTATGATGTGAACATAGATGGTTTTGCCCATGTCGATGTTTCACAGATTTCAGTCTGTCATCTTCACAAGATCACACACACACACCACACACACACACACACACACACACACACACACAACACATTTTGTTCCTACCTGCGTTTGTCCCACACCCACACACATCACTGTGCAGTGTTGTTCCTGGGACCTTGCGTTGTGTGCGGACTGTTTCACGGTTGCCCGTATAGATCATTGTGCGGTGTTTCCCATGGTGATGGCTTGCTGGTACATTGCGAGTGAGGGGGGGGGGGGGGGGGGGTGAGAGTGTGTTCAAGGTTCCGTATAGACCATAAATGCGGTGTTTCCATAGTTGGTTGCCTGGTAACAGTGTGTGTGTGTGTGTGTGTGTGTGTTGTGTGCATGTGTAGAGATGTGTGGGTTCAAGGTATACACACGTTATGGGACACAATGTCCCCAAACATGGCAATATCCATCAAATCCTTTCTGGGGGACATTTTTTGCGTCCCCTGAGGAACCAGTGTAGGGTAGTGTGTGTGTTGCAGAATGCTTGTGATGTTAGCTTAGCGTAGGGAGTGTTAAAGTGTGATGTGTGTGTGTGTGCTGTGTGTGTGTGTGTGCTGGACCCATGTGTGTGTGTGCTGTGTGTGTGTGTGTGTGTGTAGCCACTGTTTTACAGCACTGAAACAGTAAAAGTACACTGTTCCCTCAGTGCGTTTGTGTACTGAGAGCGTCCAGCATGCATTAAGGGAATGTACACTATTATAAGGTACACCCCCAGTGCATGCTGGGTAATAAATTGCCTCTTGACTGCCCAGTGTGCATGCAAGGTCAAAACTCACACAGTCTCTCATACACACATTCAATCGGCATCCAACCGGGTTTTCATTCAGAATTCTGCCTTTATAGAGAGAGAAGAGAGATGACTTATTTCTAATAAAAATAAAATGTGTTAAACACAAAAAACATTACAATTGTGTATTTTTAACCACACATTAGCACAAACAATCATGAGTCAGTAGGTGTCATGAAGCTTTAGTGCACAGTGTAGATGTAGATTCAGTGAAGCATTCATCAGACTGATTCAGACTGCCAGGGTTTTTATTGTTAAATATAACTACAACTAAAAAAAAATTACATTTCAATAAATGTTTAAGGTAAAATAATTAATGAATTAAATTAAATTAAATATAAACTTAATGAAAAACCAAAACTGAAAATCTTAAAAATCAGAAATGTTGCCTCGCATCTAAAATAAGCTGAGGTACTAAAATTACTAAAACAAAACTACTAAAACTGAAATATTATTAAACTGAAATAAATCTACATAGAAATATAAAAATAACCCCAATAACAATTATCAAAAACAATAAAATTACAATAGCACATAACAAAATTACTAAAGCTTTAACTAAAATTAAATGAAACTGAAAATATACAAACTAAATATGTTGTAAAAGCTCATTCAAAAAATTAATAAATACTATAAGACAATATGAATCAATGCAAACTGCTGAGGTTGAGTCTTTTAGAATAATTGATTAAAAAACACGAATGAGTCATTAATTCATGATTCACGATTACACTGTTATACAGGTTGATTGTTTTTATGTCACTAATGCGATGGAAAGACATGCTTTTACATTTTTCATGTTTTTTTATTTACATTTTTCAAATTGATAGATCTGGATTTTTATCTGATGATATGAACATTTCTGGTATATGTTTTAAGTGTACAGTGCCGAAATATAGAGATATATTCAAATCTTCATTTTATTTATTTTATTACTTAATAAAATAATTAAAAATAACATTATTTTGGCAGTTCTGCTGTCAAAGTCCGGCTTGTGACATATTCATCTAACTGGAAAAAGCTATTGATTCCAATAATTGTGAAATGCCAAATATCTTCAGATCAATTAACCACTAATATAAATACTTCTTCTGTGCAGACGTTGTATCGATACGTGCTGGAAGACGTTTATGAGTTCCCCGCGCTGGAGAAGGACCTGAAGGAGTTCCAGAAACTTCTGCGACGGAGACAGTGAGTCACAAACACATTTGCATTTTTAATTAAAGGGTCATTAGATGTGATTTCATGTTTTAATTTGTCTTTGTAAGTGCTACGAGCTGTTTGTGCATAGATAAGATTCCTGAAGTTGCACAGACTAAAGACTCGTTCCTAAGACGTCTCATTTAAACACGCCCCCACATGTCTACATCACTGTGTGGGAAGATTTGCATAACACCGCCCAAATGTTTACGCAAAGAAAGAAGGCGTAACTATTATTCTCGCTGTAGTGTTGTTGCCGCTGACGCCATGTCCTGGAGATGCTGTGTGTTTCCAAATATGGTAAGGGGCGTGACATTTCCGTCACACGCTTGAGGTGTTCGGCCAATCACAATGCACTGGATAGCTGGCCAATCAGAGCACACCTCGCTTCTCAGATCGATGAGCTTTGTAAAAATAGACGAGTTTCATAAAGGCGGGGCATCTAAAAGCAACAATAATGTACAGTATGTGGAAAATAATGTAAATAATGTTTACCTTAAACCTCGTAAACACATTACATTATGCCAAATACACCAAATAATATTAGATTTAGCATCGTCATATGACCCCTTTAAAATAAGGAACTATTTGAGCCATTTCAAGTGGAGAGAATCAAAAGTCAGTTTTAAAGGGGTCATCGGATGCCCATTTTCCACGAGTTGATAGGGAAATCAATTTTTTTGGGGAAAATTCTATAAGATACTTCGGTTAATTTTCTCAAATGTAGTATAGAGTTTTTTTAACCTTCTCAAAAACAGCTCTGTTCACAGTGAGCCGTCTCAGTGCATGTGTTGCTTTAAATGCTAATGAGCTCTGCTGGCCCCGCCCCTCTCTTCCGTGGGGTGACGAGCCCTTCTCATGAGACTTAGCCGCAGAACTTGCTAACTAGCACATTATTAGGAAAGGAGATTTGCAAAGATTAATTAAAAACCTTAAACTCACTTCTTCTGTAGGTGAAGCTGGATCACGAATGATTCACGCGAGCATAAATGTATTTAGGTAAATTTAGGTAATTATTTTTAGGTAAAAAATACACGTAATCCACTGCGTCTTCAGCGGTTCTGATGTTGGGAGTAAATGACGACTGCTATGTTCATTATTACCTCAATCTCTTAGGAGTCATTCTTGTCTACATCTGCTCCGGCGGTGAAACAATGGCTGATGACAGATCACTCAGGGCGGAGCTTAGATAAAACACTAGTGTCAATCAACAATCGTGGGAGGGGCCTGTCTGTGTGACATCACACAGACAAGAATCTGAGAACGGCTTGATTTGAGAGAGGGGTTATCATTTGTTGGGATTAAAAAAACAAATACTGGGTGGATTTTATCATTAAAGGTTGTTTGTTAACAAATACTGCCAACACACATTTATGTTCAAACAACATGTAAAAGTAAATTTTGCATCCAATGACCCCTTCAAGCAGGTTTTCTGCATTTGACGAGTAAAACAAATCAGACATGAGCAGGAATGCAGATGAGCGTGCACGCCTCTCCTGAGCTCCTTACGAGCTGTCGTCTGATCAGCTTAGCGTGGAAAGGTTCCCGTTGGGCCGCCGGAGCCGCTCTCATCCTCAGGGTTTGGCAGGCAGATGCTCGTTATCCTGCTAAATGAGCTGACACGCTCCGAGGTGTAATTACGACTGCTGCGAGGGGCGGAGACTCACTGAGCTCACGCCCATTTGAAGAGATCTGATTGGCTCGCCGAGCAGCATCCCAAGGCAGATGGGTCAGATGGGTAATGGGGCATGAGCGTGAGATATGAGATGAATAAAACAGGGAAATAGTGTCAGTGTGTGTGTGTGTGTGTGGCTGTTTTTATTTCTTCTGATGGACTTTGGGTGAAACATCTGAGACAAACATATGAAAACTGAGTCCTCTAAACTCACGCCGTTGGCATTTGTCCCGGGTAAAAAAAGAAAGTGAGAATTATATTCTCCTCAGAAAGGTTTTGTGTTAAAACGAGGGACGAGACAGTGATTAAAACACTCATTTATCTGCTAAAATCAGACTTCTCACTGTCTGGTTCGTGGAGCTCTGCAGCGCAGGTGAGCATGTGTCTATCACCTCCTGTTAGATGGATGTAGTTCAGCGAGTCTGTCCGGGGACGCTGAGCCGTCTCTCAGACTGCACATAGAGTTTTGTATTTGGTAATTATTTTGGTAAAAAATCACGTAATCCACTGCGTCTTCAGCGGTTCTGATGTTGGGAGTAAATGACGACTGCTATGTTCTTATTACCTCAATCTCTTAGGAGTCATTCTTGTCTACATCTGCTCCGGCGGTGAAACAATGGCTGATGACAGATCACTCAGGGCGGAGCTTAGATAAAACACTAGTGTCAATCAACAATCGTGGGAGGGGCCTGTCTGTGTGACATCACACAGACAAGAATCTGAGAACGGCTTGATTTGAGAGAGGGGTTATCATTTGTTGGGATTAAAAACAAATACTGGGTGGATTTTTCATTAAAGGTTGTTTGTTAACAATACTGCCAACACACATTTATGTTCAAACAACATGTAAACGTA
>JAPDDL010000303.1:0-42500 GCA_027422435.1 Schizopygopsis pylzovi | reverse complement strand
TGTCTGTCTGTCTGTGTGTGTGTGTCTGTGTGTCTGTCTGTCTGTGTGTGTGTGTGTGTGTGTGTGTGTGTGTGTGTGTGTCTGTCTGTGTGTGTGTGTGTGTGTGTGTGTGTGTCTGTCTGTCTGTGTGTGTGTCTGTCTGTCTGTCTGTCTGTCTGTGTGTGTGTGTGTGTGTGTGTGTGTGTGTGTGTGTGTGTCTGTCTGTCTGTCTGTGTGTGTGTGTGTGTGTGTGTGTGTGTCTGCGTGCGTGCGTGTGTGTGTCTGTATGTGTGTGTCTGTGTGTGTCTGTGTGTGTGTGTATGTGTGTCTGTCTGTGTGTGTGTGTGTGTGTGTGTGTGTGTGTCTGTGTGTCTGTGTGTGTCTGTCTGTGTGTGTGTGTGTGTGTGTGTGTCTGTCTGTCTGTGTGTGTGTGTGTGTGTGTGTGTGTCTGTGTGTGTGTGTGTGTGTCTGTGTGTGTCTGTCTGTGTGTGTGTGTCTGTCTGTGTGTGTGTGTGTCTGTGTGTGTGTGTGTGTGTGTGTGTGTGTGTGTCTGTCTGTCTGTGTGTGTGTGTGTGTGTGTGTGTGTCTGTGTGTGTCTGTGTGTGTGTGTGTGTGTGTCTGTCTGTCTGTGTGTGTGTGTGTGTGTCTGTGTGTGTGTGTGTGTGTGTGTGTGTGTGTGTGTCTGTGTGTGTGTGTCTGTGTCTGTGTGTGTATATTTCAGCTGTAAAGCACAGAGGAACCTCAACTCCTCGTTCGCCATCATCATGGGTTTAAACACAGCCTCTGTCAGTCGTCTCAACCAGACCTGGGAGGTAAACGCGCTGTACACACACCTGCTGGTTTATAGCCTGTGCTCACCAGCTCTCTCACAGATTCTGTCTCGCTCCTGCAGAAGGTTCCTGGGAAGTTCAAGAAGCTTTTCTCTGAGCTGGAGCTGCTGACTGTAAGTCGAACATGAAACAGCGTTCTAATACAAATAGAGTTGATGTCACATCAGTAACGTACAGAGATTGATCTGATTTCTTCCTCAGGATCCATCCATGAATCATAAAGCCTACAGAGACGCTTTCAAGAAAATGAAGCCGCCCAAAATCCCCTTCATGCCTCTGCTGCTCAAAGGTGAACACCCACTTCATTACTAACTGATTAATAACATGTTTAGTAACACATTCTTATGCTTAATAGTGAGATTTTAAAATACAAATTATTTTATATTTATTTTTTTTGTTTATATTTTTAGTAAAATGCAATAATACTGTTTTTTATGACATATACCAGTTATTCTTCTGTTTATTAAAATAATATTGATATATATTTTTTTAATACTTTAGTTTATATTTATTAAAACTATAACATTTTATTATTTTAGATTGTTTTATATTAAAATATAGAGTGACTGTTTTATGACATACAGTTTTATATTTTACTGATTTTTATGACACTGGCTCTTCTGTTTATTAAAATAATACTGATATATCACAATATTACATTTTTATTATTTTCGTTTATATTTATGAAAAATAGTTACATTTTATTATTTTAGTTGATATTTTATTATTAAAATATAATACTGTTGTTTTGTCAGATGCTTATTTTTTATTATTTTATTATATACTAATGCTGCTTTTATGACCGATAAAAGGTTATTCTCATATTTCATAAAATATTTAATTTAATAAAAAATTAGTATCTTATTTTAGTTTAATTAAAAAAGTTATTTTAGATTTATTATTATAATATAATACTGTTTTTCATGACATTATTTTTGTTTATTACAATATTAATATAAATATATGAAATATTTGTTATTATTTAAGTTGACAATTTGTTATTAAATTGTAATAATGCAATGTTTATATTTGATGTTGTGTAAAGGTAAAGGCCCACTTCCTGTCACCTGACACAATTGCTTGAACTGCAGGGCCAGTGTTGTAATGTTGTGATGGTTTTCAGATATCACCTTCATCCACGAGGGGAACAAAACGTTTCATGATCATCTGGTGAACTTTGAGAAGCTGGTGAGTGTTGTGTGTGTCAGTGATTGACAGCTGTCACTCATCACTCGTCAGATCTTCAGTGTTACTGACGTTTGTCTCTGTTCTCAGCACATGATCGCCGATACGGTCCGACTCATTCGCCACTGTCAGACGGATCAGACAGGTCAGACTCCGATCACACATTCAGAAACATTATCATCATTCTGCTTTATTCTGAGCAGATCATATTTGTGTGTACAGAATCAATGTTGCCTCACTCTCTTGGTGTAATTCTTAGTAATTATGAAAAATATTTATGCAAAAATGGCTGTGATATTATAATGTTTTATATACCATACACCAAAAATACTATACTACCATTTTATATACCAAATACATATACTAAATATTTTTTTTTCATATGTTTTCATACAATATGCATTAATACATATATTCAATTTAATCAATTTCAATTTAAGAGTCAATTTAATAGTATGGCCAGTATTAGTGTTTTGTATTTGTGACCCTGGAGCACAAAAGCAGTTATAAGTAGCATAATACACTGTATGGGTCAAAATTATACATTTTTTTATGCCAAAAATCATTAGGATATTAAGCAAAGATCATGTTCCATAAAGATATTTTTTACATTTTCTACTGTAAATATATCAAAACGGATTTTTTTATTAGTAATATGCATTGCTAAGAACTTAATTTGGACAACTTTAAAGATAATTTTCTCAATATTTAGATTTTTTTGCACCCTTAGATTTTCAAATAGTTATCTCAGCCTAATATTGTCCTATCATAACAAACCGTACATCAATGGAAATATTATTTAATCAGCTTTCAGACAATGTATAAATCTCAATTTAAACAAATTGACCCTAATGACTGGTTTTGTGCTGCAGGGTCACATATCATTATCAGTTTGATTATATTATTAAAATAATTAAAATAAATCTACAGTATCTATTAGCATCTTGGTTACCAGCCATAAAAAATATTATATTTACTCAATTATAAAAAATTCTTAAGACTAATAAAAAAAATTATCTGATTTTATCTTTTATCTAAAATGATTATCTATAAATGATGCTTGACTTAGTAAACACTGCTAATTATCTATTTGCATGAGCTGAAATGTCAGTCTTGGTGCATTGATGTTAATTAGGCTGTAATGACTATCTCAGGTCAGCTCTATGTGAAGTGTAGCAGTGCATTAGATCTGCGGTGAATCAATCTATGAACTGCATTGATTTCTTGTCTTCTCAGGGAACGAGCTTTCTCCGTGTGACAGTCCTGAGGTGCGCTCCAGCGTCCATTACCTTCACATCATCGACAATCAGCAGACGCTGTTCGAGCTGTCGCACAGACTGGAGCCCCGAGTCTGAGACACAGAGTCTGAATCAGTCCACACGTAACACACGGACTCGTTTCCTAATGTAAAAACAGACTGGAGCCCTGAGTCTGAGATACACAGAGTCTGAATCAGTCCACACGTAACACACGGACTCGTTTCCTAATGTAAAAACTGACTGGAGCCCCGAGTCTGAGACACAGAGTCTGAATCAGTCCACACATAACACACGGACTCGTTTCCTAATGTAAAAACTGACTGGAGCCCCGAGTCTGAGACACAGAGTCTGAATCAGTCCACACATAACACACGGACTCGTTTCCTAATGTAAAAACTGACTGGAGCCCCGAGTCTGAGACAAAGAGTCTGAATCAGTCCACACATAACACACTGACTCGTTTCCTAATGTAAAAACTGACTGGAGCCCCGAGTCTGAGACACAGAGTCTGAATCAGTCCACACGTAACACACGGACTCGTTTCCTAATGTAAAAACTGACTGGAGCCCCGAGTCTGAGACACAGAGTCTGAATCAGTCCGCACGTAACACACGGACTCGTTTCCTAATGTAAAAACTGACTGGAGCCCCGAGTCTGAGACACAGAGTCTGAATCAGTCCACACATAACACACGGACTCGTTTCCTAATGTAAAAACTGACTGGAGCCCCGAGTCTGAGACACAGAGTCTGAATCAGTCCGCACGTAACACACGGACTCGTTTCCTAATGTAAAAACTGACTGGAGCCCCGAGTCTGAGACACAGAGTCTGAATCAGTCCGCACGTAACACACGGACTCGTTTCCTAATGTAAAAACTGACTGGAGCCCCGAGTCTGAGACACAGAGTCTGAATCAGTCCACACGTAACACACGGACTCGTTTCCTAATGTAAAAACTGACTGGAGCCCCGAGTCTGAGACACAGAGTCTGAATCAGTCCGCACATAACACACGGACTCGTTTCCTAATGTAAAAACTGACTGGAGCCCCGAGTCTGAGACACAGTGTCTGAATCAGTCCACACGTAACACACGGACTCGTTTCCTAATGTAAAAACTGACTGGAGCCCCGAGTCTGAGACACAGAGTCTGAATCAGTCCCCACGTAACACACGGACTCGTTTCCTAATGTAAAAACTGACTGGAGCCCCGAGTCTGAGACACAGAGTCTGAATCAGTCCACACATAACACACGGACTCGTTTCCTAATGTAAAAACTGACTGGAGCCCCGAGTCTGAGACACAGAGTCTGAATCAGTCCGCACGTAACACACGGACTCGTTTCCTAATGTAAAAACTGACTGGAGCCTCGAGTCTGAGACACAGAGTCTGAATCAGTCCACACGCAACACACAGACTCGTTTCCTAATGTAAAAACTGACTGGAGCCCCGAGTCTGAGACAAAGAGTCTGAATCAGTCCACACATAACACACGGACTCGTTTCCTAATGTAAAAACTGACTGGAGCCCCGAGTCTGAGACACAGAGTCTGAATCAGTCCGCACGCAACACACAGACTCGTTTCCTAATGTAAAAACTGACTGGAGCCCCGAGTCTGAGACAAAGAGTCTGAATCAGTCCACACATAACACACGGACTCGTTTCCTAATGTAAAAACTGACTGGAGCCCCGAGTCTGAGACACAGAGTCTGAATCAGTCCACACATAACACACAGACTCGTTTCCTAATGTAAAAACTGACTGGAGCCCCGAGTCTGAGACACAGAGTCTGAATCAGTCCACACGCAACACACAGACTCGTTTCCTAATGTAAAAACTGACTGGAGCCCCGAGTCTGAGACACAGAGACTGAATCAGTCCACACGCAACACACGGACTCGTTTCCTAATGTAAAAACTGACTGGAGCCCCGAGTCTGAGACACAGAGTCTGAATCAGTCCGCACGTAACACACGGACTCGTTTCCTAATGTAAAAACTGACTGGAGCCCCGAGTCTGAGACACAGAGTCTGAATCAGTCCACACATAACACACGGACTCGTTTCCTAATGTAAAAACTGACTGGAGCCCCGAGTCTGAATCAGTCCACACGTAACACACAGACTCGTTTCCTAATGTAAAAATTGACTGGAGGTCGATGAAAGTTTTCCTGTCCGCGGGAAAAATGTGAACTGCTCTGTTGAAATGCAGTTGTCAATGTTATTTAACTTCTACCAGCACTCTGGACCATATTTATATATGAATTTAGTACTTCAGATTGTTAGGGCTGGGCGATATGATCATAAAATAATATATTCTAATTAATATTTAAATTTTTAGAAATATATTAAATTTGTATATTTAATTTTTTCAGCCTTTTGACCATGTTTAGTGTATATTAATATTTATATATTTGGATATAAAGGCTGATTTATTTTAGTCAGAGGATCTGTAATTTAAACCAATTTGATTATAAATGTATAATGCAATACTGAAAATACATTACAAATCATGTGAACACAATTACTTATATAACAAAACATAAACAGCAATATTAACATGTACAAAAAAAATGTATTGAATCATTTGAATTGATTCATGAAAATGAATCATACTTGCTTTTTGAGGTCTGAATTTCAAATCAGAAACTTAATGGCCAAATAAAATCATCCCACTGTTGTCTCAGTTTATGAATATATGATATTTTATAAACACAAAACAAATATAACACACAAACAAATCATTGAATCATTTGAATCGATTCATTGAACCAGATGGTTTAAACAACCAAAGTTCAAATCAAAAACAGTGACCAAAATAAAATCATCACATCATTGCTTCAGTCTTTAAATATACAAAATATAACACACACAAACAAATCACTGAATCATCTGAATCAATATAGACAGTTTGAAATGATTCATGGAAATTAAATCAAACTTAATTGCTTTTCACTGCTACTGAAGTTCAAATAAACTTAAAGTCCAAATAAAACCATCACAGTTTTGCTTCAGTTTATGAATATATTACATTTTGTAAACACAAACAAATATAACGTGCAACCAAATCACTGAATCGACTCACTGAAACAAAGTTTGAACTGAATCAAACTTACGTGATTGTTAAAATGACAAACTTAAAGGTGAAATAACATCACAATGTTGCTTCATTTTATAAATGTAAGATATTTTGTAAACAGAATATATATCGCCCGGTCCTACAGTATGAACAGAGTGAATGAACACACACACCGGTGTCAAAGGTCACGCTGATGATCCTCTCTCCACACTGACTCCTGTTACTCTGAGATCACGCTGATGTTTGATATCGCAGTGACGTGATCGTTCCTGTGAGCGGACAGTATGAACACACACACCGGTGTCAAAGGTCACGCTGATGATCCTCTCTCCACACGGACTCCTGTTACTCTGAGATCACGCTGATGATCCTCTCTCCACACGGACTCCTGTTACTCTGAGATCACGCTGATGATCCTCTCTCCACACGGACTCCTGTTACTCTGAGATCACGCTGATGATCCTCTCTCCACACGGACTCCTGTTACTCTGAGATCACGCTGATGATCCTCTCTCCACACTGACTCCTGTTACTCTGAGATCACGCTGATGATCCTCTCTTCACACGGACTCCTGTTACTCTGAGATCACGCTGATGATCCTCTCTCCACACGGACTCCTGTTACTCTGAGATCACGCTGATGATCCTCTCTCCACACGGACTCCTGTTACTCTGAGATCACGCTGATGATCCTCTCTTCACACTGACTCCTGTTACTCTGAGATCACGCTGATGATCCTCTCTCCACACGGACTCCTGTTACTCTGAGATCACGCTGATGATCCTCTCTCCACACGGACTCCTGTTACTCTGAGATCACGCTGATGATCCTCTCTCCACACGGACTCCTGTTACTCTGAGATCACGCTGATGATCCTCTCTCCACACGGACTCCTGTTACTCTGAGATCACGCTGATGATCCTCTCTCCACACGGACTCCTGTTACTCTGAGATCACGCTGATGTTTGATATCTGACAGTATTATTTCCTTGAAGATGTTGGTTTCGTGCTCATGCATGCATACTGTATTTGCACTTACATCTCTGTTTGTACATGATCGTGTAAGAATGTAGATAGCTTTCTATCTGTAAAGAAATGTGGGTTTCTGTGCCAAGCACTATTATGGGAGAGCGATGCAATATGAGGAGATTTTAATATTGTCCAATGTTTTCTAAAAGCCTTTAGCTGCAGCTATGAACCGGCGGGATCTGAGTTGATCACGTCTCTCTGGTTCCTGATTTAATGGGAATTGTGGGTTTGTAAACGATCAGCTCAGGAAAGCGTGAGTTTTTAGGCCGCAGGATTGACAGTATTTGTGAAATACTGAACTTCATCAGTTTCTCCACTGCCACCTTCATTCACAGACACTGTGCTGTGACTGAACACACTGCTTTTATTATATATATATAAATATATCTCTCTATGGCACTTGTGTTATTTTGTGACAGACTGTGTGCCGTTCACAGAGAGAGACGGGGATCAAAGTTGTCTGATGCTTTGGTGAATCTCACAAAAAAACACATTTCACCCCAAAGATTAATAAGTGAATAAATCATGAGAAGCATTCTGTCCCAACACAACTTTTTTTTTCCTTTTCTTGTTATAATTATATTTTAGGAAATTAGGTTTCGTATAACAAATGTCTGAGTCACACATTTCGCCCCAAACATACATTCAAGCACAAAATATTATTTTATTTTATAAATAAAAATTATAATTCAGTACAGCAAAAACTACTATGATATATGGTTCACAATTTAAATAATTTGTAATCATTATATTCTTGTTTTTTTAATTTTAATAGTATTTTATAAAATTAAATGCAGTACAATAAATGCTACCATGACACAATATTTTGTAATAATTGTTATTTGTATTATTATTTATTTAATTATTATGTTTTTATTATTTTGCAGTAGGCTACTGAGAATTGGGAGGGAATTTTAATTGTGCTTAACTGTAATGAAAATGTATTTGGGGTGAAATATTAAATATTGTATTTGGGGTGAAATATTGGATTTTTTTTAAATTATTTTATTTATTTATAGTAAAAAAAAAAAATTTTGTAATATTATTTTACAAAATTATATTTATTACATCAAATACTACCATGACATATGGTTCAGAATTTAAATAATTATTATTTCTGGATGATTTGTTGCAAAGTAGGAGGGTTTTAAAAAAAGTGAAAGTAATGTCATAATGTGGGGACAATATTTTATTTATCTGAATATATAGTATGAATTATATTTCTGTAAATATATACGTTAAGTGTTTTTATCTTGGACAGTTTTTGAGAGATTCACTGAGTTCAGAGAGTTATTTTGAGGTTTGCTCACACACAGGGTCCTGCTGGTCTTGTGCTGTAAAATTAAACAGATTAATATCTTTATGGATGAAACTGATCTGACCTGCCGTTGTCATCAGGAGCACACAAAGCCACTGAGAAGACTCATATTTTGGGGTGTCGTTGTAATCTGCAAATGTAAATATAGATATGCTCTGAATATAAGACTTAATGTTAAAAAAGACAGAGATTCAAAGCAATATATTTACAGTCTGTTGCTATAGAAACCACAAATGTCTTTTCTATAACCTGCATTTTTACAACAATGTTCAAAAGCAAATGTCAATAAAAGATTTATGTAACATTATATGTTTATTCTTAATCTATTGAAGCCTCTATAAAAGGGCCTAGTGACACCTCTGCTACAGCCCATTGATAATAACTGGTGAAAGTGAGGAAAAGCGCTGTCGCAAAATGTTTCATAACCAACCAACGCAAAAGCTCAAGTGAAAATCATTGAATTTGTTTGACACGCGCCTCACCCTGACCGCTTCAGTTTGTGGTAAGTCTATATCTAGACAAGACATGATATTCTACAACGCATGTACATATAGCATATGATTACTCATTATGATTAGGACATGGCAAGAGATGTGGGATGAGAGGTTAAAGGTCATCATCTATACAACATTCAAAAACATGTTGGAAATGGAAGGAACATCTTTGGAAGGAGGACACAATGATATCAAGGCTTCGTGTTGGTCATAAAGCTCTTTATCATTTACTTCTCACGTCATTGGAATTAACCAGAGACTGTGGGACATGTGCTATTAAATTGTGTAGCATATGAAAGAGAACGAATTCAACTAATACAGAAATTCTATTGAATAGAAAATGTGACACTTAAGACAGTACTAAAGTTTAATGTGTATTATGATATTATACATTATCTGAAAGCAATGGGTGGCTAGAAGGCACAGAAACTATCAATTAAATTGAGTTTTCTACCTATTAGATTGTGTTTCATTAACGTCTAGACCTGCCCCAACTCTAAACCTACCCCTTACAATAATGCAAAAAATATATATTGTTGATAAAAATGACTCTGTATTGATCTGCGCATGCTCAGTGGCCGCAGCTGTATCCCTTCTTAACCCCATAAGGCAATAAGGTTAACATCCGGTATATAAAGTATAAGGAATTAACTAAACATAAGATGCATAGAATCACAATATATAAATGTTTTCATACCGAATGTGCCTTCGGATCAACTTAAACCGGGAAATTATAGCAGCCATAACCGCATGATCCAGTCTGCTGCTGCTGGAGATCTGACTGGTAATTATGATGTCATCATAAAAGGACTCCACAACATTGCATGCTTACCCAACTTTGTATTGCACTAAGTATTGAATGTTCTTGTAGAACAGCACAATGCACCTTAATGTTGGTGCTACCCGCCATTAAATCGAAGAAGAAGAAGAACCAAAATATAAAGTGTAAGTCGAAGAAAGAGGAGGTCATCTTTAACAGAATATTATTAGGACACTCAAATTTAAATACCACACTTAAAATATTATGGAAACATCCAAATGGGTTATGTGAATACTGTAATGATGAAGAAACAATACCTCATGTATTTATTGAGTGTAACAAGAAAGAGGAAAATGATAGCAGAATTAAGGACAAATAGAATTCAGGAGTTAAATCTTAAGGTTTTAATAAAATGGGCAAGTGAAGTAAATAGCAAAGCCTTCTGTGATTGCATTAGAGAGACGGGATTGATGAATAGAATATAAAACTCTGTTTCACACTCCGGAGCAGAAGGTGGCGGTAATGCATTTATGTTGGTTGCCAGCCGCCGTTAAAACTCAAGAAGAAGAAGAACCACGTGCGGTGCAAATGAGCACGTTTTTGCAGCTTGTAATGTCTATGTGTTTTTATTTTATTTATGCGTGTTCTTCGCAGCTTCCTTTAAACCTGCAATGGACTTGATGTTCTCTCTCGTCTTACAGTTGACATGCATAATCTACGTTTATTGCGGTAAGTCATTCAATATGTATTAATGTATGATTTTGTTTCTGGCGGTTGGACTACATTTTTTATTTTTTTTCTTCTCCCCTGCGGGTGTTGTTAGAGGTCACTGGTGCCACTGTGATTTGAGTATGAGAATGATTAAACGGAAAACTGGCTAAAAGTAGTGATGGTGGTTCGTTGATTCGGAATAGCGTTACAGACGGAGTCGCTAAGCCACGCCTGAAAATCGCCACAGACCAATCGTGGCTTAGCAACCGTAACTAGGCGTGGCAGGTCTGGCAAGCTTTCGAGCGAGGGAAACATGCCGAGGCGTTGTGCAAATCTGCATCTGCCAAATCCCATAACTATTAACCATAAACATAATTTTCAACTTGTCTGCATAACTGTTACCGGTGTTCTGACGATTCAGGTGCTACCTGCTCAGATTGTGCTACCTCCCATAAAAAAAAAATAGGTAGCACAAATCGATAGCGAAGAATGCTAACGTTACCTATCAGATTGTGCTAACTTACCAGCATCTTATTCATGCGGTTTGAGGATTTTTTAAATGTCCATACCTACCCCTACCCTAAACCTACCCGTCCACACTTACCCTTATCCTAAACTTACCCTTAAACCAATGCAAATATATTACTAGTAGCACAATCTGAAAGGTAGCACATTTCGTTTCGGTAGCATACGGTTTTCATTGGCTTTAGCGACAACTACCGATGATATTGGCACTGCCCTTATTTTGTTACCCCTTGGCTTGTGCCACTGCTGTGGCAGACTCGTGCAGGAGGACTTTGTTTGTGTTGTTGATGATGTATGGCTCAGCTCAGCATCTCCAAGGCGTAGATTAGACCCACGACGTGTGAGTAGTAACGTTAGCCTGGCGCGCTAAAAATATGAGCGGGAGAATGTTATCATTGCAAAGTGGTCAGGCTAATGTCTTGCGTTTATTCCACAAGATTTATGGATAAGTTGTTTGATTTATAATTATTAGATTTTCAAATTTCACTTACCCTGCTGTGCATGAACATAGCTGTTCCTCAATTTGTTTCCCATTTGAATGGTCAGCGTGTGAGGTGGCTGCTGCTTGCGCTGGGACCTATAGGCTTTAGCTTCAATTTTGATGAAATTATTCTCTAATCGGTTGCATATTATGTCGTGGATATATCCCTCGAATGCATACTGCAGTCCCTTTTGTTTTGCTTTCTCAGATATTTCACCTGTTTGCCAAAAATGACTAATTATTTCCTTGGGAATGTCTGACACCGGTGCATACATACTGTAATAGACGTGCCAGGCGCGAAAGCTTGACAGGCGTAGCAACAGTAACTAAGGAGGGCGGGGCTTAGCGAAGGGTCAATTCCGAATCGCGGATGTCTTCACTGATTCTCAAATCCCTATAATATAGTGCATGTTAATTACCACCAGTATTAGGGGTTCTTGAACGTAGTGCAGAATCCCTATTGTATCTGTTAGGATTTGTATTATTATTACGGAGTTGGATCTAGATCCAGGGGACGGAGCTGGATCTCTTCCCACTGCATTTTGATTGGACACATGGCATGGCTTACTCGCGTTTCCGCATTGAGTCGTAAATAAAGTTATTCTTGTGACGAAAAAACAAACTTGCTAAAAGCAAAAAAAAATCAATATAACGCTTTAAATGCTTAGTTACCAACACTGTAGTTTTACACAATGTGGAAATGGGCAACACTCAAGTATTTTAATACTTTCATTTAGAGAAACGTTTGTATTAATTTCAAAATATTATAACTGCCTGAATAAAAATAGAATCTTACGTTTCACCATCCCTGAAAAGCCCGTAGTTTCTTGTTACATGATGTCAGAATAAAAATCAAGTGTATTCTGTGATTGGCTGATTCTTTATCCCTCTCAGTAGACCACTTTGACTTCAAATGAATAAGTAGGCACTTCTGCTTTTATTGGAGTGATATTAATTTGTCTACTTGAAATAGAAAATGTGTGCTTTCCTCCACTGATTATGCACATTAATATCAAACTGCATGTGGTTAAAGTATAGCAGCACTGTCAGGTTGTCTTCTGTAATTTTATTTGTATAAATGACTTCACAAGGGCATCTGACATTTTAAATAAATGCATGCAAAATGCATTACCAACACAATGAAATATAAAAAAACTTAATTATATAACTTAAAATAGACATGTCATTTATTTTAAAGATGTTTGCTTTACATGCTCATTTGTAGTTACATTAAGGTTTATATTATAACCTTATGTCCAACACTGTAATTTTTCACCAATAAATAAATAAATATTGTTGCAACATTTTACAAAAATCAAGATTGAATATATTAGGTCAAAAGATGAAGTACTATGCAAGCTATTATTGGCTGATTAGATGGCAATGCTGAGCTAAAATGCAAAATGTTCCCTCTCTCTCTTCACCGTTCCCACATCTCTGACCTCAAATACATCAAATATTAGAGTTTTTAGACAGTTTTTGAAGTTAAAGAGTGAAGAAATACTATGCAAAACTTATTGAAAAAAATCAGTTCTTTATTTACCATTGTAAAATACCATTGCCCCCACCCCCCCCCCCCCCCCCCCCCCCCCCCCCCCATCTATTTTGACCTTAAAAATTGAATTGTCACTGAAACATGAGGAGTTTGGCACTACATCATGCACACAACACTCAAATAAGGTCAGCACAGATTTGGCAGAACTCGCTGCAGAAGTCTGTGTGGGTGTCTTCGCTAATGATTTTTATAAGTTCCCCCCCTTCTTCCTCGACCTACATATTAGCAAAGAAAGAAAATAAATATTACAATGTTCATTATTTTTCTAATGTTTTAATTCATCATTGAAAGCAAAACACTCCATGGCAACAACTAACAATGAATACCTGGAATGCTATTTTTGAATACGTCTCCACACTGCATGCAACTTTGCAGTCTGTACATGTTGTAGTACTTGGCCTTGTAGTATGTGGAGAAAGCACTCCGATTTATGACACCTGTACACATGTAAAAGTACACACATTCAAAAATCCACAAGTCTGGAATTCATTCAAGCAAATAACAAGAATTTCTTAAATTTTTTATAGAAAATATGTAATAAGTTATGCAAAAAAATACTAGCGAACACTTACTGTCAATCCAAAGAAAATGGGCTCGTCTCCTGAAGCCTTCCCATGTCACAAGGTCTCTGAAGCGAGTGCACACATCAGAATTGCCTCCTCACCCTCTTGGAGAACCACATCAATAAAAATGTCCTCCAGAACAGATGCTGGCAACTGTAAGCAAATAAACAAAAAATTTAAATATGAAGATATTGGCCCCAATGCATAGTTCTTGAATTTATCTATGTCTTTGTTCTTGGTATACATGTATGTAGTGGGTAAAAATTAAAGGATAACAACGGCCCGTCTGTTTTCGTTGTGAAGTAAATAACAGAGTGATGATCGGGACACAGGTGAAGTCAAGATTGTATAAAAACCACATACTCCCTGTACAAGGAATACAAACACCAGTATGCTGAGTGTTAACATTTCTAAAATGTACAATTGCTAGTGACTAGGACATTATACCGCAATAATCCCATGGTCTTGGGACAACCATACATGTAGTCCACTTGATGCTCCTTGAGGTTTCCCTATAACACAGTAAATGGTGTCAGAAATAAAACAAAGAAAGTGAAAACTTTGGAAATACAGCATTGTTTTGCAAATTTGGTTCTCACCTTTTATGGCTCATACACTTTAATACTAGGTTCAGCCAGCACTCTCGAATGTAAGGCATGTCTGTCTAAGGAAAGAAGAAAAACAAAACATCAAAAACTGAGGCAAACTGAAAGAGTCATCAACTCATTTCTGTAATACATTAAAGGCTCTCACCTGGCTGAAATCAAATGGCCTCTCAAAAGTAATGTGTAGTGCATACTGTAACATAAGACATTTATTTTAATATTATATACATTTACATAATTATGTTAGCTAACTTAATTAGGCCACCTCTGCAGAGCTATAACTGTTACACGTTCACACTAACGTTAGCTGTTAGTTACTATGTCTTCAAAAAGGTATGGACACCGTCAAAATGTTGACATGCATTTAACTGTGATTATTACTTACAGACGTAACTTACACTACATTATGAATCTATATCGACTATATTATTAATCAAAGGTAGACTTAAGGCCCATACACACCGGGACGAATTTCAGCGAGCGTTATTCGCCAGCGTTTTTCAACGTGTTTTTTGTGTTCACACCCAAGCGATTTTCGCTGACGATGAGCCGAGTGAACATGCAAATTCATTCCCTGACATTAGATGGCGCTTAATGTAAAACAGAAATACCCCGGTACACAAGGTGGCGCTGCGCAACTTTACGCTTCTGACACTCGCTTGTCACTCAGAAGAAGAGAGCAAGTATTTACGCGCTTGTCAAAATCATACAAAGAAAACATGGATATTTCAAGCTCCAGCAGCTCCAGCGATGAAGAAATTATTGTTCTGTTGAATGAGGAAAGACGCCGACGCCGGCAGTGTAGACGCTACTTGGCGTCTATCTTCTTCGTCGTTATGTATGTGTGCTCGGCAAGACTGTTTTGTGTTTGAGCGCCCCCAAGTTGTGTTTTACTGTAACTTCAGCAGCTCCAGGCACGTGATCAAAAGCTCCAATCTCAAGGTTCAAGGTTCAAGGTTCAAGGTTTCTTTATTTGTCACATAATAGTTATACAGGGCATAACTAGAAGTGAAATGCAATCGAATCAGGTCCGCTCAGTGACAGTGCAAAACAATAAGAATACAAATTATATAAGTAACATAACTCATTGGTCAGATAGTTTTTGACGCGGCGCGTCAAACCAAAAAAACAAACCCGAGGCGTTAAAAAAAAAATGACGCTTTTACGCGTGCCGTTTTTCGTGTCGGTGTGCACACTCACATTGGCGCCCTTTGTTTAGTCACGAGGCGTTAAACGTCGGCGAATATCGCGCGCGAAATTGGTCCCGGTGTGTACGGGCCTTAACATTGATAAGAGCAAACGTTCCATATGTTCTGAACACGGGCTGCAACTTAACAAACGTATGCAGGTTCTTCCGGCGGAACACAGTTTATAAAGTGGGAGGAACTCCGCCCCCTGGATCTTGTGTTCTGCAGTGAGGGGCATCTCGCCTGCAAACCTGGAACAAGGCAGATCTACAGCCTCTAATTTGGATCACTCTCAGGCAGTATATGTAATATTGACATGTCTATAACACTTTTATTGTCTTGCATTTATCTTTCCTCAGAGAGACACCATCTCCAGTTTGTGTACACTGTCCTCACCCAAGCTCATGGGTTCTCCGGTCCTGTGTTCAGTGCAGTGGGCCTGTATGACGACAGACGGATCTCTCTCTACAGCAATGAAGAACAAACCTGGAAAAGAGACGATGCTGAAATCTGTAGAAATACCAAAGAACCAGATGACTCTAGAGACTGGTTCATAAATCTGGTTAACACTTTGGCAAACTGCACAAGCTCCAGATGTGACGGTGAATCCTTTGGGTTTTATTGGAATGACATATTTAAGTGTCCAAATGCTTTTATGGACTGCTGTATTTTGTAAATGACAAGCTATATTTGAACTTGTAATAATTTGTTGTTGTTTGTTTTATTAATGTACATGTTTAGGCCTCCATACACTACAGAGGAGAGTCGGCTGTGAGGTGGACAAACATTCAGATGGAGCAGTGATTAATGTGAACACGTTTGATGAGTATGGATATGATGGAGAGGATTGTATTGCCTTTAATTATTCCACATTGCAGTGGGTTGATAAAAGTCCAAAAGCAAAAGAAACCAGAATGAAATGGGACGCTGAGAGATCTCACAATCTGTATCTCCGGTCATACCTCAACAGCTGCATGGACTCGATCTCAACATTTAATGCTTCGATAAGCAGTATGTGTTGCTCTAATGACTTCAGTGTCTTGAACTCAATCATTTATGTATTTTTGTTCAGAATCAGTTGAGTGGTTCCAATATACTTTATTCATGATGTGCTTTTATTGCAGATCCTCCAGTTCTTCACATGTTTACATCTGGATCTCCTCATGACCAAAGCAAGCTGAATCTGACCTGTCTGGCCACTGGCTTCTACCCCAAACACATAGAGATGGAGATCACGCTAAACAACATTACACTCCATCCCTTCAGCTCTACTGGAGTGAGACCCAGCGATGACCAGACCTTTCAGATGAGAACCATCGTGGAGATACACAGAGATGAGAAACAGAGTTATGAGTGTCGTGTCCTTCACAGCAGTCAGATATTTACAGCCTCATGGGGTAAATATGACCATATTAACAGTCAGAAGTTAATATTGTTGTACAGTAGCTTGCTACTCCAGCTGGCAGCTCAGAAGTAGTATTTATGGTATTTATCTGTTGCATGAATTTATAGAATGTTTAGAACATTACACGTGTAATTGATTTCCCTGCAGATAGAAGTCTGGAATCTAGGAGTCATTATTGGGAAGCAGTAGCTGCAGTTGCTAATGCGATTGCGATTCTATGCATCATGGGTTTAATCTACAAAAACAGAAGGTTCAATGGTGAGTTTATATTAATTCATGGAATAATTGACCTAGAACTGAACATTTTCATTATTTACTCGCTCTCACATTGTTCCATATTATTCATATTATACACAAAAATAGACATTTTTGATGAACAGTCTCACACTCGGCCATCCTACACCTGCAAACAGGACAAACAGCATGTTTCAAATGTCATTTGTTTTTAACCTGAGATTAATTATTTAATGAAATATTTATTCATCATTTAAATGTGGAGACCATGCTGTAAAATCTAGTATTAAACTTTGAGTTGAATATGCTCATGAATGGGGTTTATCTGAATAGGGACGAGCTGATGCTAAACTAATGCTTTTCAGACTGAAGGACAGCTTCATCCATCAGGCTGTCAGGAAGCTGAACTCCCTCCCGCCCTAGCCCCCCTCCCCTCTATTACACCACGCAACACTAACTGAAATCTGACACTATGACCCCCCCCCCCCCCCCCCCCCAATGTCTACACCCCCAGGTCCCCCCCCCCCCTTACAAATGTGATCCGCACCAGTCACTTTATGCAGCACTGGAATGATCTCTACCTCATCCAGCACTGTCTGCAATCTACCTCTTCTGACAGTCTGATAAAAGACTGTTCTGCAGACAGCAGTGATGCTTAAGTGAAGGGTCAATGAGAAATGGGTTTATTTAAACCGCACCAGCTGTGTGCTGCAGACTATGATTTAGTCTTGTGCCATAAATATTTCAGCATTTCTCCATTCAAATTAGCTGAAAAGACAACCATTAATTAATCCAGTAGTTACTTGTTGTGAGCCTCATTTTGATTGTATTATGCACTTTAAATCAAGCAACAAGCCCCAAGCAGCTGTGGTTTACAGTGAATTTATAACAGCTAAGGGGCATTGTAAGGCATGACTGAAAAAAAAGCATTAACACAAGTGTGCCATGTGAGTAGACACAAACTACCATTTATTAGGCATATAAGGTAAGCGTGGCATGTAGTGGCCAGGAATGGGGGCTGGCTTTGGATTCTGTATTTGGCACATGTAAACATTGTCACACTCTTTACTTGCATAAAAATATTAAATGTATTTTATCTCATTGTTTCCTATCCATTTGCAGCTATGCGTGCCTGTAAAATACGCAGTGATTCGGTCACCTTTGGGCTTTTCCATTGTTGTTCCTTGTCACAAAATGCACTTTACAATCGCTTCAGGGAATGCATGTTTCGTTATCATTAGCACAGTGCTTTTACTGTTTTATTTGAAAATGTTTTTTTCAGTGTGCGAATATAAGCTGTACTACACATAAAACATTGTGTAATAAAAACATTGTGTAATATGTTGTTTGTTGTCTTTTACTGGTGAATTATTTGTGGATATTGTCTTTACCTGATGAAATTGTGTGATGGTCTATGCTCTAATTCTAATTGTTGACAAATTCTCAAATATAAATGGCAAAACTCGTTGGGACGCTCTCGTTGAAAAATATTTCTTTTATAGCCAATATTTGGCTTATCCTCTGCGATGCGATCAAGGTAACGTTCGATTATTTAATATTAAACTGTGACTTTTGTGATTGAATAAGTGCACTAAGCCAGGTTGTGATTCCAGTCTCTAGTTTGCGGCAAATCAATGGCGTAAAACACAAAGATACACATATTATATGTTATTAGAAGAAGTGTAGGCTAAACATATTTTCAGTTGATTTGAAACTGCCACAGTCTATGTAAATAAAACTGGTTTAAGTGACCTTATCTTTTTAGGTTTTTCACATTCATGTTTATTAAACGAAGCATGAACAAACACAACATAAACAGAACCAAACAAGTTAAACTCAAGTTGAAAAATGTTCCTGTTTCCTCATGTGGTCATGCAATCATGTGTCATGTTCTCATTGGTTCTGGTTTCCATCTGTTTGTTCTTGTCATGTGTTCCCCGTGTTCATGTATTGATGCTCTCTTGTTTGTCATGTTTGTGTTAATCTGCTTTTGGTTATCACTATTAGTATCAGAGCTTTTCTAGGGTTTAGGTGAGATTGTAAAACGAGGGACACAATTCAGAAATTAAATGTCCTGACATGAATGCGTCATCAACTTCTATTTCATTCTGAAGTTAGCACAAACTTGTCATTTAGTTACTGTTACATTATTATCATTATTTTAGGCTAGCGTTTAAGTTGTATTTTGATTAGGTTTAAATTATAGAACATGTTATCTGTAATTTTACTAATTAATATTCAGTCATTAAAATCAGCCAACTCAAGTGAGTTGGGAAAGTGAACAAAAACAATAGGCCGCAATGCAATTGGAAAAAGAGAAATAATTAAGTTTTAAGAGATTCTATCATAGACTGAAAGCTGATATGCTGCAAAAAATAAAATAAAACACATCAACCTCTTCCTCAATATTTTTGAGTCTTGATGTCCAGTACAGATATCTACACTTTCATAAATCAAGATGAATTTACTTGAGATCAAAATTATTTAAGATATTAGTTTCTGAAAAATTAATCACATTTAAGTGAGTTTAAGCTTAAAGCAAGAACAAATATTAATGTGGTGAGAAAAATCAACTTGAATAATATACTTAAACCCCACTGGCAGATATTTGTTCTTGTTTCAAGTTTAAAATGACTTTTTTTTCCCTATTAAACAAAATTGCGCAAAAAGATCTGATTCAAATCCGGCTCAGATTAAGTACTTTGAGAGAAACTGGAAGAGTATCCCAATTAAACCCATCTGGACTCAGGTCACAGAAATAGTGCGGTGCCTGTCCTGTAACAGAGCCAATCAATTCTGTAACGGAACGGCAAACAGTGCAAAGAAAGAATTACACGACGTTTCATGAAACCAGAACAGAAACTGCTGAAAGGGCTTTCAAACGCGTCTCATTAAATAGTGAAACGCTGTAAATATTGGTCCACACTTTTTCTTTTGAAATGATGCGACACTTGAAATGCGTAACCGGTGCCCGTTGTGTTCCCAAACGCACCTAAACTCATTGCACACGCAGAGATCTTCACCTGAACGCATTGCACACGCAGAGATCCGCACCTGAACTCACTGCACACTCAGAGATCTTCACCTGAACTCATTGCACACGCAGAGATCTTCACCTGAACTCATTACACACGCAGAGATCTTCACCTGAACTCATTGCACACGCAGAGATCCGCACCTGAACTCATTGCACACGCAGAGATCTTCACCTGAACTCATTACACACTCAGAGATCCTCACCTGAACTCACTGCACACGCAGAGATCCGCACCTGAACACATTGCACACGCAGAGATCTTCACCTGAACTCACTGCACACGCAGAGATCCGCACCTGAACACATTGCACACGCAGAGATCTTCACCTGAACTCACTGCACACGCAGAGATCCTCACCTGAACTCATTGCACACGCAGAGATCCTCACCTGAACTCACTGCACACGCAGAGATCCGCACCTGAACACATTGCACACGCAGAGATCTTCACCTGAACTCACTGCACACGCAGAGATCCGCACCTGAACACATTGCACACGCAGAGATCTTCACCTGAACTCACTGCACACGCAGAGATCCTCACCTGAACTCATTGCACACGCAGAGATCCTCACCTGAACTCACTACACACACAGAGATCTTCACCTGAACTCATTGCGCACGCAGAGATCTTCACCTGAACTCATTGCGCACTCAGAGATCTTCACCTGAACTCATTGCGCACGCAGAGATCTTCACCTGAACTCATTGCGCACGCAGAGATCCTCACCTGAACTCATTGCGCACGCAGGGATCCTCACCTGAACTCATTGCGCACGCAGGGATCCTCACCTGAACTCATTGCGCACGCAGAGATCCTCACCTGAACTCATTGCGCACTCAGAGATCTTCACCTGAACTCATTGCGCACTCAGAGATCTTCACCTGAACTCACTGCACACTCAGAGATCTTCACCTGAACTCACTGCACACTCAGAGATCCTCACCTGAACTCACTGCACACGCAGAGATCTTCACCTGAACTCACTGCACACGCAGAGATCTTCACCTGAACTCACTGCGCACTCAGAGATCTTCACCTGAACTCACTGCACACTCAGAGATCTTCACCTGAACTCACTGCACACTCAGAGATCCTCACCTGAACTCACTGCACACGCAGAGATCCTCACCTGAACTCACTGCGCACTCAGAGATCTTCACCTGAACTCACTGCACACTCAGAGATCTTCACCTGAACTCACTGCACACTCAGAGATCCTCACCTGAACTCATTGCACACTCAGAGATCCTCACCTGAACTCATTGCACACGCAGAGATCTTCACCTGAACTCATTGCACACGCAGAGATCCTCACCTGAACTCATTGCACACGCAGAGATCCTCACCTGAACTCATTGCACACGCAGAGATCTTCACCTGAACTCATTGCACACGCAGAGATCCTCACCTGAACTCACTGCACACGCAGAGATCTTCACCTGAACTCACTGCACACTCAGAGATCCTCACCTGAACGCATTGCACACGCAGAGATCTTCACCTGAACTCATTGCACATGCAGAGATCCTCACCTGAACGCATTGCGCACGCAGAGATCCTCACCTGAACTCATTGCGCACGCAGAGATCTTCACCTGAACGCATTGCACACGCAGAGATCCGCACTTGAACTCATTGCGCACGCAGAGATCCTCGCCTGAACGCATTGCACACGCAGAGATCTTCACCTGAACTCATTGCACACGCAGAGATCTTCACCTGAACTCATTGCACACGCAGAGATCTTCACCTGAACGCATTGCACACGCAGAGATCTTCACCTGAACTCATTGCACACGCAGAGATCTTCACCTGAACTCATTGCACACGCAGAGATCCTCACCTGAACGCATTGCACACGCAGAGATCTTCACCTGAACTCATTGCACACGCAGAGATCCTCACCTGAACGCATTGCACACGCAGAGATCTTCACCTGAACTCATTGCACACGCAGAGATCCTCACCTGAACGCATTGCGCACGCAGAGATCCGCACCTGAACTCATTGCACACGCAGAGATCTTCACCTGAACTCATTGCACACGCAGAGATCCTCACCTGAACTCATTGCGCACGCAGAGATCCTCACCTGAACGCATTGCACACGCAGAGATCCGCACCTGAACTCATTGCACACGCAGAGATCTTCACCTGAACTCACTGCACACGCAGAGATCTTCACCTGAACTCATTGCACACGCAGAGATCTTCACCTGAACTCATTGCACACGCAGAGATCTTCACCTGAACTCATTGCACACTCAGAGATCTTCACCTGAACTCACTGCACACTCAGAGATCTTCACCTGAACTCATTGCACACGCAGAGATCTTCACCTGAACTCATTGCACACGCAGAGATCTTCACCTGAACTCATTGCACACTCAGAGATCCTCACCTGAACTCACTGCACACTCAGAGATCTTCACCTGAACTCACTGCACACTCAGAGATCTTCACCTGAACTCATTGCACACTCAGAGATCTTCACCTGAACTCATTGCACATGCAGAGATCTTCACCTGAACTCATTGCGCACGCAGAGATCTTCACCTGAACTCATTGCGCACGCAGAGATCCGCACCTGAACTCATTGCGCACGCAGAGATCTTCACCTGAACTGATTGCGCACGCAGAGATCTTCACCTGAACTGATTGCGCACGCAGAGATCCGCACCTGAACTCATTGCGCACGCAGAGATCCTCTCCAGAACTCATTGCGCACGCAAAGATCTTCACCTGAACTGATTGCGCACGCAGAGATCCGCACCTGAACTCATTGCACACTCAGAGATCCGCACCTGAACGCATTGCACACGCAGAGATCTTCACCTGAACTCACTGCACACTCAGAGATCTTCACCTGAACGCATTGCACACGCAGAGATCCGCACCTGAACTCATTGCACACGCAGAGATCCGCACCTTTGAGTGCAGGTGAGGAGACGTTCGAGCTGCATTCGGTGCAGCTGGAGCTGGAGGCCGTGGAGAGACGGACCCACGAGCTGCTTGGGAAACAGGTCCAGCTGAGGAAACGGAAAGCAACGCTGGAAACATCCCGGGCTGACGCTCACAAGTCCGGGGTAAGTATGCAGCGCGCTGCTAACACTCCCACCACCTCTACTCCGTGTGTTTCTCTGCACAGGCCCCGTGCACCCGGGACACGATCTTCCCAGATATCCTTCACTCCGGCGCCGGGAAACCCATGACCCTGGGTGCAGCAGCGGAAGACACGATCCAGGCCCTTCATATCCAGGTCTTCGACATCTCATCCCGTAACCGCTTCGCTCCTCTCTGCGAGACTGAACGTGATGCTGTGGTCATCGGAGACTCAATCATCTGGCACGTCCGTGCTACGTTAGCTAAAGGTAAAGTGCACACTCATTGTCTCCCTGGTGCTCGTGTTCTTGATGTTTCTGTGCAGATACCCGTGATCCTGAAGGATGACGAGAGCGTTGCAGCTGTTGTGATTCACGCGGGGGCTAACGACACCAAGCTGCGGCAGACAGAGACACTGAAGAGGGACTTCAGGAGCCTGATCGAGACGGTACGCAGCACATCGCCCGCGACGACGATCATCGTGTCAGGACCTCTTCCCACGTATCGACGAGGACACGAACGGTTCAGTAGACTGTTTGCTTTAAATGAATGGTTGTTTTCATGGTGTACAGAGCAGAAAATTATCTTTGTCAATAATTGGAATCTTTTCTGGGAGCGTCCTAGACTATTTCGTGCTGATGGCCTGCGCCCCAGCAGAGTCGGTGCGGAACTCCTGTCGGACAACATCACCAGGACGCTACGCTCCATCTGACTAGTAAACCAATTCTCCAATAACAGCTATGACGACTATTTATGACATTGTAAGTATGAATTATAGTATAAATTAAATGTATATAAAAAGTAGAAACTGAGATTGACAGAACTCCGAATTATGACAAAAAGTACAAATTGTATAAAGTCAAATTATTAACAGTCAAAACTGTAAATCATAATTATGAGATTAATTTTATGACACGTTAAGTCATAAGTACGAGATAAAAAAAATGTAATTGTCTTATATAAAAAGAAAACAATCTAAATTTAGATATTTAGTCATAATGAGAAAACAATTCTGGATTAAAAAGTTATGAAATACCAAGTCAGAGTTATAATATAAAAGTTTAAATTATGATATAAAAAGTCCAAATGTAGAAAACAAAACCGTTCCAGTATTTGTATATAACATGTTTTAAACGAGAGCCTATCAAGCATTTCTGTCATTCATTCCACATGAAGCACTGCTCTGCTCAGATACTCAGAAAATCTTGTGTCTCTAAATGCGGACATCGAGCCGAGCCAGAGCCTACACGTATTAAGATGTGGGTGCTAGAATCAGCGACAGGTTAAGTACAAACAGCGGGTTGTTCATGTATTGCAGGGCCAGCACGCTCTTGTAGTCATGAAGCAGCACTTTTGTGGAAGGCCAGTAAAGTAAGGGTAACATAATGAAGTTCCGTTAAGTTGTCAAAATATTCACAGATTCGACTTTTCCGGATCAATAACTCACGTGCAAAAGTTTTTACTACACAAATGACGTCTCTTTTCATTCATAGTGATGTAGATAACAAGATGCAATCGTGTTTTCTTCAAAACAAGCTTTCCTCCGCTCTGTTCAAAATACATTGATCTCAATGCGCTGGCGTCGGAGAGTCAAGTCCTAAGGGACCGTCTGCAAAGTGTGAAATGCTGAATATTTTACTAATACAAATACTCAATAACTTCACTGAAACACACTGTACTTTCACCAAATTCAGTTCACACATCACTGCTCTCCTGCGGATTATACTACAACACTTATTAACACAAGTTATTAACGGTTTTTCATGATATGTAAATGCAATTATTCTATTTTAACAGAGTAAGTGTTGTAGGATAACTAACAGGAGAGCAGCGATGTGTGAACTGAATTTGGTGAAAGTACAGTGTGTGTTATAGTGAAGTTATTAACTATATGATCCGCAAAAAAAGTTGAATCTTTGAATATCTTGCCAACTTTACCGAACTGAAATAGACCATATAAAGAACATTACTGCAACATAAAGAGTTGTAGTATGTTTATTAGGGTCAAGTTAAGATTTTACAATGTGTTCAGGAATACTCCATCAAGCCTTTTAACAGCTATTGAACTGAATCATGTGCCATTGAAGAAACCACAGTAATTAACACAGTAATAGCCAAAATAATTACACTTGAGGCACATTGTTTATAGAAGATGTAGATAATAAATGTGTCATATATAAACATGCTCTGAAACGTTTTAAATAAAAGCAAGCAGCACTTTTCAGCTCAAAAGAGTCTTTAGCAACGTGCCATAAAGGTATCATGTAATTTGTAGATGGTCCCTCTGATGGTGATGACGTCACATCATTCCACAGACATGAACGTGTTTTTAAGCCTTTTAAAAACATCGACTTATGCAGAAAAAATGGATTGTAAGTACTGCTCATTATAGTCAGTAATGCTAATTATTTGTAAGTATCCCTTTTAAATGCATATTAACAAAGCTATTGAACATGGAAGTCCGAATGTGCGAATATGAAACCAACTTTACTGCAGTGAAAAAATTCTACTACTTCATAATGCCTTGCATTGGTTTCTTCAATGGCACACCATCCAGTTCAATAACTTTCCAAAGGAGGGTCACACCGCTCCAAAACAAGTTGCACAATATTTATTTGACCCTAAAGAACATACTATAAGTCTTTAATATACACGTATTTGCTCTATATATGTTCAATTTCTACCATCGCTGTATTATATGGGGTTCCTAAATGGCACACCATCCAATTCAATAACTTTTGAAAAGAGGGTCACACTGCTCCAAAATAAGTTGCAAAATGTTTATTTGACCTTAAAGTACATACTGCAAGTATTTAATGTGAAAGACTACACGTCTTTAATGTGCTTTTTATGGTCAATTCCATCTCCCAAACTGTTGCAATGGTCTCTTCATTGACAAGACTAATTCTTCCTGGACAAACTGTATTTTTTTTAGCTAAATTGAAAGAACATATTGCAACTCTTTAATGTATGAGTTTTTAATTTTCACAGCAAATTGCCAATGCTATGTTTTGGTAAAGAGTGATATTTTTCTGTAATAAGCACACTATGCATTCCAATGTGTAATCAACCAATGTGTAAAGTGTCCGCACCATTAAGATGCCATCATTTGTACGGATTTGAATTCCACCACCAAAAATGAGCCCAGTAAAGTGAACATGTAGGTTATTATCAGCAGAGAGAAAGGAAGACGGAGGAGCAATTGTCTCACATTAGTACAAACACATGTGCTCATGTTGAAACAAAGCATACAGTTTGCATTCAAAAATGTGCTATCATGATTTGGTGGCCAAAATCAATCAGCTGAGTCCCCACATTATCATGGCCTGCTTAAAACTGTGCAAGTTATACTCTTTTGACATGAGCGAATGAATATATATAGCCCAAGTTTCCATTTACAAATCATTTTGGGTTGAAAGATTTTGAAGTTCTTTTGAAGCAATTTCTTCAGAAATGTCAGGCCTATTTAAAGGTCATTGTCTTGTTAAAAATTAATTTCATTTTGAATGAAACTTAAGCATAATTTAAAAAGCCAACCTGCAATTTATATAAAATGTAAGTCATATGACACAGATTGTCATGAATGGTCTCAACTTTATGTTAGTTCAGAATGAGTCTCTAACAAAAGCTCTTGGTGAATTTATCCCAATAGACATCCAATAATGTCTTGTTCTAGCATGTTTGATGTAAAGTCTCTTTAATAACATGATGGGTCCAGTACCATGAACAGTTCTGCAGGAAAATATCAATCAATGCAAATAGATTATGACATTTTGAAACTTCAATGCTAAATCAAAAGAAAATACATGGGAAGATGTCAAATATAATATCCAGTCTGTTTATTTAACACCTGGATAGCCCTGTTATTCGATTGATCCCAAGTCTTTATTACACTTAGAACAACAAAAATATGTATACATATATAATAAATAAACAACAAAGCATGTTCTGTAAAGTCCAATTTGCAATTTGTTTAAGAGCACTTTAGCCATACTATAAATAGCTATTGAACTGGATGATATGCATTACAAATAAAATAAAATTACACACTACAAATTGAAGCAAACATCCTCCACTATAGAAGTTAAAGTGGGCCCATTTCATAAACTGGTCCCCCTGGAAAGTCTTATTGTCTGCTGGCGCACTACAAACATATGTTTGTATTTCAGCAAAGCATGCAGATTTGCATCTAAAAACCTGCTTCGGTGACATTTTGGCCAAATATGCAATCAGCTCAATAATCACATTATCAAGGCTTGCTTAAAGGCTGTGAAAATATAAGACTTTCTATTAACATCTGTCTGATGTCAAATCTGGACAGTGTATGTAAGACTGTAAATATTAATCAGTGAACATGGAATATTAGTTTAATGTTAGATGAATACAGAAAACAACATAAACATAAAACAGAATCATATATCTTTGTTAATTCAACACCTGGACAACAGTGTTGTGTACCTCATTAACTCCCTTTAGAAAAATGCAGTATACAATTATTTTTGAAAAGCTATAACTTTAAAAACCCAAAAGTGTTATTAATGTTTCAAATGTTGTAGTATGTTCCTTGTGGTCAGACTGACTTAAAGCAGAGCTTTTATCAACTCCTTTGTTACTTTACAAACACTTTTTGTTATTTACAGTTATTGATTTTCAAAAATGATTCTATACTCTAATTTTATAAAGGGATGTACTGGAAAAATCTCACTAGTACTAAGTCACTCTGGCCACATGGAACATATTACAACTTTTGGAACATGGGAAAAACCCTTTTTTGGAAAATAGTAATGTATTTGATAAAATATGTGTGTACTGTATGTACAGTAAGGGAGGTATTGATAAAATCTTACCTGTAGTAAGTCGGTCTGGTCACTAGGAACCTACTAAAGCCTTTGACCAGCCTACACCTAGAAGCTCCTGCGTTTGGTTGAGGAAACCAATGCGTTCCAACGGGTATAGATTTCTGCCAGCCGTCTGGTCTCACTCCATTGCCGGTTGACAATTGCAAGGTCCTTCTCCACGGTCTGTCGCCAGTTCATTTTGGGTCGTCCTTTTTTTCTCCCACCTGCTGGCATCCAGTCTAATACTTGACGAGCCAGTCTGTGAGAGGGGAGTCGCAGTGCATGACCTAGCCACTGGAGGCACCGTTTGCAGATGCTATCTGACACCGGTGGAAGGCCTGACTTCTCCCTGATTTCTTGATTTTTCACAAAGTTATTCCATTTGATTCCAAGGATTCTCCTTAAGCATTTAGCGTCAAAAGCATTCAATTGCTTCTCTTGGGAAGTCTTTAAAATAAAAGTCGCATCGCTCACCACAGAGCAAGCCTGTTCTTGATAAAGCTGCTGTGAAAACGTTGGAAAAGCCGACGAGGAAGAAGTTGGTGTGAAGCGATCTTTACTGAAGGGGAGCAAAATACTTCATCGCTCCATCTATAGTGCATTGTAATTGGGTGGTTTACGCTGTCAATACAGGAGACAAACCAATGGGCCACTGGGTGCTCGTAGTCCCTGTGTGATGGTCCTTGGCAAAACATTATTTTTAAATCTGTCGGCCCAATGTGTTGGCCTACTGGAAAAATGCCCGGTTTTCCCGGATTACCAATCTAGCCCTGCTAGGAACCTACTACAGCCTTTGGAACATGGGAAAAAAACCTTTCTTAGAAAATAGTAATGTATTTAATGTGTGTACTGTATGGACTGCAGTAGACCACTTACACTCTGACTTTGCTGCAGTTGGAACAAACTACTGATTCGTCTGGCCGGAGGGGAACTGCCCCCCCGACTGAGCCTGGTTTCTCCCAAGGTTTTTTCTCCATTCTGTCACCGATGGAGTTTTCGTTCCTTGCCGCTGTCGCCTCTGGCTTGCTCAGTTGGGGACACTTCATTTCCAGCACAATCATCGACTTGATTGCACAGATATTATTTAAACTGAACTAAGCTGGACAATGCCATTACTAAATTCAATAATGAAATGCATTCAGCTGATAATTGAGTGTTAAATCCTGTCATTTTACATTATTGACACAATTTGCCTATTTTGATATTGTGCAGTGCTTTGTTACAATTTGTATTGTTAAAAGTGCTATATAAATAAAGGTGACTTGACTTGACTTGACTACTGTACGTACAGTAAGGGAGGTATTGATAAACTCTTACATGTAGTAAGTCAGTCTGGTCACTAGGAACCAACTACAGCCTTTGGAACATGGGAAAAACCATTTGGTGAAATACAGTACTGTATGTATTACACTATGTGAGCACTGTATGTACAGTAAGGGAGTTATTGATAAACTCTTACATGTAGTAAGTCAGTCTGGTCACAAGGAACCTACTACAGTCTTTGGAATGTGGGAAAACCCATTTGGTGAAATACAGTACTGTATGTATTACACTATTTGAGCACTGTACATACAGTAAGGGAGGTATTGACAAAATACTGCCTGTAGTAATTCGGTCTGGTCACAAGGAACCTACTACAGTATTTGGAATGTGGGAAAAACCATTTGGCGAAATACAGTATTGCATGTATTACACTATTTGAGCACTGTATGTACAGTAAGGGAGGTCTTGACAAAATACTGCCTGTAAGTCGGTCTGGTCACAAGGAAAAAACACATTTGGTGAAATGCAGTATTGCATGTATTACACTATTTGAGCACTGTATGTACAGTAAGGGAGGTCTTGACAAAATACTGCCTGTAAGTCGGTCTGGTCACAAGGAAAAAACACATTTGGCGAAATACAGTATTGCATGTATTACACTATTTGAGCACTGTATGTACAGTAAGGGAGGTCTTGACAAAATACTGCCTGTAAGTCGGTCTGGTCACAAGGAAAAAACACATTTGGTGAAATGCAGTATTGTAGAATGCTGCAGAGTGGAACTCAGAGTGTGTGTTCAGCACCACGTGTGTGGACAGCAGCCAAAGTAAATGGGCCGGGTTTGTCTTTATGTAAACAGGTTTCTCATTTCCAAACTCACTCGAAGTGAAACTAGTATGCTCAGAAGGCTGTAAGAAAGAAATTACAGCATGTTTTGATGCTTTCTTTGTTAGAATAGATCTCTGTATGTTACAATATATCAAACTCTGCACAGCTCAGTAAAAAACAAAACCAGAAGCTGTAGTGTATTTTGGATGGTGCTTAAGAACACGTGCTTAATAAGTGATTAAGAGTTAATTTGTGCAACCAGTAAAATAGATGGAAACTTCAAGGTGCAGGTGGGAGCATAGGAGATTTTCTAAATCACAATCTAGGCACTAACGTAATATAATATTTATTAATTAAAAGGAAATGAAAATACAGTTATTGCAATACACTGACGCACAGAAAAACTATGTACCTACCCAAAAATGCCAATTGCAATGTTTATTTGAGGTTAAACATTTAAATGTAGTATATTCAGTAAGGCTAAAAAGGAAACTTTTAACCCTTACCACCATATCAAAAGTAATGAGCTATACATGCTGTAGCATTACAAAGGCAACAGAACTCAGTAGACATGACCATGCTCATTCTATGAGGTGTAGTGAATTTAGTTTAACTGTGTTTGATAATTTAAGGCCAATATTTATAACCCTTAAAAATATATTGAAATTATAAGGTGAAAATCTACTATGTTCAAAAAGTTTTCAAACTTGTTTTAAAGAAGTTTGTCAATGTATATATAAATCAATAAAGTACAAAGCTTACTATTTTCACGCATTAAAACAAAAATTAAAAAGAAAAAACAACTGGAATTAGTATTTATTTTTAACTGACTAATGCACCCAGAAGATTATCGGGCTGATTTTGGGCCGATTTCTCCCCTTCCGACAATCCTAGGTAATACCCCGATTATCTCGGTGGATCTAAAGAGTATCTTATCAGATTTTCCTGTGGTGTGAGGTGTGTTAAGACTGACCGAATCCTCTCGGACGAACGTCGGAGGCGCCCTGATCACGAATCTGAAATCCTGCTGTGTCGGGGGGGGGACACCGAGGACAAACGTGTGTTTGATCCGCAGATCATCACATGAAACGAAACCACATCCAATCAGAAAACGAGCTGATAGAAGATGGAAGCATAACAAACTGTAACAAACACAGTCATGGCGCAGCACAAAATGATTTGGACACTATCATCGCGAGAGAGATTTAATTATTTTTTCCTCTTCTCAAATGTAATTTATTGTAAATCATATATTTACACTGGTTTAATGTTTTTTTTTTTATCTTCCTATATTGTTTATATCAATGCTATATCTAGTTTTGTTGTTATAATCTGTTCTGAGTTGTAACTGTTTATTTTTTAGCTTTTGTTCAATAATAAAAAAAATTAAAAGACAGTATCGCAATTTCTTCCTGCCATTACCAAAAACTGGGACCTTGCCAGTACGTTAAAGCCTTAAAACTATTCTTTGAATAAATTGTAATTATTTATACTTTTTTGTCCTCATGTGTATGGTCTCTCACATTTTGAAGATCTTATAAGATTAAAAAAATATTTTAGTGTGTACAGGATAGAAAATTATAATATACAGTGCAGTCAGTGGGACGTAGCACAGCACTCATTCAGTAAATACACAGCTAAACAGATGAGTTTTGAGTCTGGATTTAATGTTTCAGCACATCTGATCTCTTCTGGAAACTGTTCATAATAACTAAAAGCAGACTCCTCAGTGTAAGGACCTGAGGACTGGTGGTCAGTGTAAGGACCTGAGGACTGGTGGTCAGTGTAAGGACCTGAGGACCGGTGGTCAGTGTAAGGACCTGAGGACCGGTGGTCAGTGTAAGGACCTGAGGACTCGTGGTCAGTGTAAGGACCTGAGGACTGGTGGTCAGTGTAAGGACCTGAGGACTGGTGGTCAGTGTAAGGACCTGAGGACCGGGAGTCAGTGTAAGGACCTGAGGACTGATGGTCAGTGTAAGGACCTGAGGACTGGTGGCCAGTGTAAGGACCTGAGGACTGGTGGCCAGTGTAAGGACCTGAGGACTGGTGGTCAGTGTAAGGACCTGAGGACTGGTGGCCAGTGTAAGGACCTGAGGACTGGTGGTCAGTGTAAGGACCTGAGGACTGGTGGTCAGTGTAAGGACCTGAGGACTGGTGGTCAGTGTAAGGACCTGAGGACTGGTGGTCAGTGTAAGGACCTGAGGACTGGTGGTCAGTGTAAGGACCTGAGGACTGGTGGTCAGTGTAAGGACCTGAGGACTGGTGGTCAGTGTAAGGACCTGAGGACTGGTGGTCAGTGTAAGGACCTGAGGACTGGTGGTCAGTGTAAGGACCCGAGGACTGGTGGTCAGTGTAAGGACCCGAGGACTGGGGGTCAGTGTAAGGACCCGAGGACTGGTGGTCAGTGTAAGGACCCGAGGACTGGTGGTCAGTGTAAGGACCCGAGGACTGGTAGTCAGTGTAAGGACCTGAGGACTGGTGTGATATACTCAGTTGTTCTGGTTCTGGTCAGAATCCTGCAGCAGTGTTCTGGATGAGCTGCAGCTGTCTTCTTGGGAAGGAGACATTATAATAATCCACCCTGCTGGTGATAAAGGCAAGTTTCTCCAAATCTTGACTGGAGACAAAACTTGTAATTCTTGCAATGTTTTTGAGATGATAATATGCTGATTTACTGCTTTGACATGACTACTGAAACTAAGGTCTGTCTCCAGAATCACCCCAAGATTTTTGACCTGATTTTTTGTTGTTTGACCCCTAGAGTCAAGTATGCATTCACCTTGAGAACTTCAAGAGAATAGCATTAAGTATTAGATAACACTAATGCTAATTCTTGATTAGCTTTTCTCCTACATATGAATTACTACAAGGTTGAGTAATGATATAAATAAATGAGTCAAATGTTTCACTGCTGAACAGCATTTGATAATTCATTTGATAATGTCCATTTGACTGAAATGATGAGAACTGAGTTTCATGTAACATATCATGTGATCTTGACTCTTTCTTGAAACGCTCAAATGTGAAAAGCAACGTCATATGTCAGCTGAGCACAAACAATTTCATAAACAGGAACAGTCGTAATAGCAGACTCAGATTATAAAATGCTGACAAAAAAAAAAACATGAACTGAAAACAAAAGGCTTTTTATTTGTTTTTCTGAACAGAGCTGGATAATAAGAAAACAGTGTCCATTCAGAACGAACCGAAATCAAAAACTTGTTCACACTCGAGTCTCGTCTGTAGATTCATCAACACTGAGTTCTTCATCAGACGCATCAGCACACTACACACCAGTCATCGGTATCTGCTCACTCACAGCACCATAATCACAGTGATGATTTCTCCCCAGACCTAGGACAGATTCTACAGTATTAAAACAGATCAAATGTTATTATAGATAAATGTTATGAATAACCATACCTTGTTGTTTGTGTTGTCAAATAACTCAAATAATGAAAGAAACTAACCATCATAAAAAAAATCTCTATCACTATGTTCAATTATTTCTACCATCATATACTGTCAAACTATCCATACATTTTAAAATGTCTTAAAACAACAAAGGTATTTAGAAACGTCTCGGTTACTTGCGTAACCCCCGTTCCCTGAAGGAGGGAACGGAGACGTAACGTCAGAGTGACTGACTAATGGGATCTCGCCGGAGAGCCCAATCACCTTCGAGTGTTAACAAAACAAGCCAATGACAGTTGGCGTGCGTGTTTCGCCACGCGCACTCCGCCCCGCGGTGCGGGTATAAAAGGAGAGCGCGTGCAAACGCACATCAGTTTTTCGCTGAGGAGCCGAGACTGTGTGCCCCGGCCGTACAGCGGTGGTACAGCAACTATGGCGACGGGACGTTACGTCTCCGTTCCCTCCTTCAGGGAATGGGGGTTACGCAAGTAACCGAGACGTTCCCTATCAGTCAGTCACGTTCGACGTAACGTCAGAGTGACTGACTAATGGGATCCCTTGGAAAACGCCACTATTGCTGACCCCCTCCAGTGCTCTGCAGAAGCCGGCAAGTCCCCCCACACCAGCTGGGATGGAAGATAGGACAGGGTTTAGGCAGAGATAACCGCACTGCTGTTCCGCTCAGTGGGTAGAATAACACTGGGAAAGCGTACCCCAAGTAGGGGGAAACGCTACGGAGCCACAACCCGCATAAGGAGGTTTCATGTGGAGATTACACGTATGGACTGGCCAAGGGCAGTACCACATACGGGAGTCTCTGAGGTAGACCCAGCCCGCCTGGGGTGAGATAGCTACACAGCAGAGAAGGCAGAGGGTTCTGCCAGGGAAGACACGGGCTCACCAAGGGGGGGGAGCCGTACCGTGGAAGAATACACATGTGGGCAGGTCCCAGATTGGTTGTAACCCACCGTGTTTCTTGGGAACGATGAAGTAGGGGCCTTTGTAGAGCCCTGACTCCATCTCGGCTGGAGGGGCCGGCTGTATCGCGTCCCAGATTGGATGTAACCCACCGTGTTTCTTGGGAACGATGAAGTAGGGGCCTTTGTAGAGCCCTGACTCCATCTCGGCTGGAGGGGCCGGCTGTATCGCGTCCTTCGCCAGTAGGACCGCGACTTCTGCACGCAAGACAGGGGCATCCTGGCTCAACACTGAGGTGAACCGATTGCCCCTGAACTTGGGAGGACGCCGGGCGAACTGAATCGCGTAGCCGAGTCTGATGGTCCTCAGGAGCCAGCGAGACGGCCTGGGGAGCTCTAGCCAGGCCCCCAGGGGCCGTACAAGCGGGACCTGGGGAGACATAGACGTACCCGCGGTGGGGCAGCGCAGTGGAGCCCAGGGGCCCGACTCGAAAGGCAGAGCGTCTCGAAGTGGGGTCTGAGTGTGTGGTGCAACACTCACCTGGCTCCAAGGCTGGGCAGGGGGCGCGGGAGAAGGCATCGCGTCCTCGGACCGGACCCTGCTGCCCACTGGCGAAGAGAGAGGGGGATGGGAATGTGGAGACGGGGTCTCGCGCACTGCCATCCTCGCCCTCTTGGGACCCGGAGAAAAAGGAAACTGCTCTTATGAAGTTTTGGGTACCGCCCGGGGGCCAGTGGCGGAACAGAACAAAAATTCTCCACCCGGTCCTCCTCCGGGGGAAGGAGTGGTGCTATCGCCATCTCCTGAAGAGCAGGATCCCGAGGCTCCGGGTCGCCCGTCCCAGGGACGCCGCCTACCCTGGCACTTCACAGGCTTGGCAGGGGCGGAGGCGGGCCGCGCCGCTTTCCTGTGGCCAGCTCCATGCTGCGGCCATTGTGAAGGCTGCTGTTGTGGCCGAGCTGGAGCGGAGGTGGAGGCCGCAGGAGGGCGCCTTCGGCGACGAGCAGGCGGAGGGGCTGCAGCCGGCAGTGGGGTGGAGACAGCAGCGGACCGCCGGGGCAGGATGTGACGAAACGCCTCCGTCTGCTTCTGTGCGGCGGAAAACTGTTGGGCAAAGTCCTCCACCGCGTCGCCAAATAGGCCGGCCTGGGAGATCGGGGAGTCCAGGAAGCGGTGCTTGTCGGACTCCCTCATATCCGCCAAGGTCAGCCACAGGTGGCGCTCCTGGACCACTAATGTGGACATCGTCTGACCCAGGGCCCGCGCCGTGACTTTCGTCGCCCTTAGCGCGAGGTCCGTCGCTGTGCGCAGTTCCTGCAACACACCTGGGTCAGCATCACCCTCGTGCAGCTGTTTCAACGCCTTGGCCTGGTGGACCTGCAGGAGGGCCATGGCGTGCAGGGCGGAAGCGGCCTGTCCAGCAGCACCGTAAGCCTTGGCCGTTAGAGCGGACGAGAACTTACAGGCCCTGGACGGAAGGCGTGGATTACCCCTCCAGGCGGCAGCACCCTGCGGGCAAAGCTGCATGGCAATGGCGCGCTCGACTGGGGGGACCTCCACATACCCCTGGGCCGCTCCGCCGTCGAGGGTGGTGAGGACGGAGGAGGCACTAGGCCTGCTTCGGGCAGAAAAAGGTGCCTTCCAAGACCTAGTCACCTCCTCATGCACTTCCGGGAAGAACGGAACCGGGGGCGGTTGCCAACGTTCGGCCTGCGCCCTCAGGAACCAATCATCCAGCCTCGAGCGCTCGGGAGAAGGCGGACGCCTATAGTGCAGCCCGATGCTCTCAGCGGCCCGGGAAAGCATAGCGGTCAGTTCTGGATCTGACTCGGGCAACGCTACTCTTCGGCAGCGCAGCCGAATCGTCCTCTCCAGAACCTAGCCCATCCCCCGATGCAGTGATCGAAAGCCTGTCATCTGCTGGGGCACCGAATGAGATGCTGGGCCCCGCCCTGTCCGAGAACCCCGCATACTCATCCGGGAACCCCAGACGGTGCGATGTGCTCGAGGAGTGAGAGGCCCGCGGAGACGCACTCGACGGGGAAGCTCTCACTGTGATCCTCAAATCACCCTGGCCCTGAGCCGAAGTAGTCCTCCGTCCGGAGGAACTAGAACGGGGCAGAGCAAGGGGGATACCCCCACGTCTAGCGAGGAGGTATCTGGAGCGCAACATCGCTATGGTCATGTTCCCACAGTGAGAACATGACTCATCCACGAGCGCTGCCTCAGCGTGCCTAAAGCCCAAGCACGAGGGGCAGCGATCGTGACCATCAGATGAAGTCAGGAACCGACCACATCCAGAAACGCACGAGCGGGAAGCCATCTTTAAAAAGACGCCCGTCGCTCGTGGAGCTCTTTTAGATTTGCTCTTTTAGTTGAAAAACTCTCTTTCAGCAGCGCTGAAGCGCCGAGGGGAGGTAGCAACGTGATCGCTGCTTCTCGCGAATCCAGCACTGGACAGCAACCTCCGCTGACGCGCCGTAACACCAACGCTGTAGTCTTGCTTTGCAGACACTCAGAGATTTGCAAGGCTCGGCTCCGAAGCGAAAAGCTGATGTGCGTTTGCACGCGCTCTCCTTTTATACCCGCACCGCGGGGCGGAGTGCGCGTGGCGAAACACGCACGCCAACTGTCATTGGCTTGTTTTGTTAACACTCGAAGGTGATTGGGCTCTCCGGCGAGATCCCATTAGTCAGTCACTCTGACGTTACGTCGAACGTGACTGACTGATAGGGAACAAGAGCTTTAGATCTGCAGTGATAATGCTGAATATTTATAACTCACCATTTGACACTTTTGTACAAGTAAACAATCTTTTTCTTTTGCACAAGTAAACAATCGAAACAGCGAAAGATAGAACGACTACTACTATTGATCCTCCAGTTATAACAGACCATCGTAATGTTCCACAGTTAGAACATTTTCCATCTGCAGAATGAAAAAATTTAAAAATGAAATGAAAATATATATATATTGTTTGTGACAAGCAATATTAATATATTTAATCTATGTACATGATTGTATTTCTGGTGATATTTACCCCATTTTATTGAAAGTGTTTTTTTCAGACTGCTGTGATTGACCAGACAGTCATAAGATCCTTTGTGGTTTCTGTCGATCTTCACACTGGTTCTCATCTGAAAGGTTTCATCATTATTTGGTCTGATTTCAGAAAATGTTTGATTTGCAAGAACAGATTCTTCCAATCTGATGTTCATCTCGATATCTCTGGGGTAGAAACCAGTGGCCAGACAGCTCAGATTCAGCTTACTGTGATCATCAGGAACTTTCTTTGCAAAGATGTAAACATCTGGTGAAGCTGGAGCAGAAAATAATAATAATGCAATTATCAAACAAATATTCACAAAAGAATATTCTGTGGTTTCTGTGCTGTTAAAACAAATGGGGTTGTGAATGTGATCCACATAAGAAAGTAAGTCAAAGACATAATGAATATGCTCCTTTTTTCAGGTTTTACCAGTATAATTATCTAATAGTCAGCTGGCATGCCATCTGCCATTCCAGTTTGACAGTCAAAATCATCTATTAATTTGCACAGAGACACTATACTGCCTTTATAAAACTTTTACACGGCTCCGGTCTTTTACCGGATTTGCAATTGATCGGATTTACATCGATTTTTGCTGTGAAGACTTTCAATTTCAGATACAAACCCATAACTCAAATTACGATATTATGAGCTTTCTGACCCTCTATAGACAGCAAGGGTCCTACCATGATCAAGGCACAGAAACGTAGTAAGGACATCATTAAAATAATCCATGTGACACCAGGGCTTCAACCGTAATTTTGAAGCTACGAGAATACTTTTTGTGCCCAAAGAAAACAAAAATGATGACTTTAATCAACAATTTCTCTCTTCCATGTGAGTCTTCGATGCACGCTCACAACAGTACCACAACGCATGCGTGTGCATTCCCTCTGATTGTGAACGAGGTGTTGTGCATGCATGTCAGCATTATCACGCACATGTGTCACGGTACTGTTGTGAAACGGAAGAGAAGAAATTGTTGAATAAAGATTTTTTTTTCTTTGCGCACAAAAAGTATTCTCGTAGCTTCAGAAAACTATGGTTCAGTAAAATGACTGATGTCAAATGGACTATTTCAACAATGTCCTTACTAGCTTTCTGGGCCTTGAACATTTTAGTTGTGTTACGGTCTATGCAGGGATAGAAAGCTCTTGAATTGCATAAATATCTTAATTTGTGTTCTGAAAATGAACTATCCCGTTAACAGTAGATCTGCATTAATAATGTTGAAGTGCTCGTCTTGTTGCTAGAATGATTGTTTTGTCACTGTAACGGATTTAAGAAAATAAACAGGTAAGAGTTTAAAACGCTTTTGAATCAAATAACATTCTATGTCCTCATCTTTATATATATATATGGGTACCTTATGCATTTAAATGTCCATCACTTGTGAGCTCAATTTATGCTTAAAGCCGCTTGTTAGGAACTGTTTTTTTTGCAGATGTTTGTGTTTGAAGAGCAAATAAAATACGTCAACTCAAATCAGTATTTTGGGTTCATTCTGCATTAACAACTGTCTGGATGTACATTGTCCCTTACTTAACTCACTAGCATTTATTTGTCACTGATTGATGATACATTGCCATTGAATTGAAACAGAATTAGAAACAATCTCATGGATTAATTTAGTCAAAAACACAAACGGTGACAGGAGATAATTCAGGTGAACTGATCAGATTCAGAACTTACTGTTATTTGTGTTGTTAAGTGTGGAGATCCAGTCCATGCAGTCCTTGAGGTATTGGTGCAAGCACTGTTTGCGTTCTGTATAATAATCCCAATCCTTTTTGATTGCTTTTGCATTTGGACTTTTATCAAGCCACTCCAGAGTGTCATAATTAAAGGCCATAAGATCATTTCCATCAAATCCATATTCATCAAAGACAGGCAGCTTCAACACCGTTCCATTAGGAAATTTCTCCAGTTTACAGCCAATTATTCTCTGAAGAACATGGAGCTCTACAATCACAGAACAAATTGCTTGAGAAGCTTCCAGTGAAAATATATATCCAGCAAGACAACAATTGTATAACATGCCTGATAATTGATATAGGAAAAGCATTAGTCTCACCGGAACACTGTGTGCAGTTTGACAGAATCTTTAGCTGATCTCTGTACCAGTCTCTAGGATCATATGGCTCTCCAAGAGCTTCGATCCCGTCCAATTCAAACAGAGTCACTCCTCCTATCCAGTCTTCAGCTTGATTATTGTAGTGTTTCACCCGTCTGTCATCAACCACAGCCTCAGCAGTGAAATCTGGGTATTTGGTCAGGACTGTAAATCTGTAGAAGAAATGGTGTCTCTCTGGGAAACATAAAACACAAACAACAATAAAAACACTTTTATTGTTACAAAACGTCTTGTCATATAGTGAGAGAGATACTCATATATATCTAATTAAATCGCAGCCTTTTGCAATATGTGACTCTGGAGCACAAAAGCAGTCTTAAGTCGCTGGGGTGTATTTTTAGCAATGGCCAACAATACATTGTATGGGTCAAAATTATATTTTTTTCTTTTATGCCAAAAAAAAGTAGGATATTAAGTAAAGATCATGTTCCATGAAAATATTTCTTACTGTAAATATATCAAATAGTTTTTTTGCTAAAAACTTTAAAGGCTTTAAAGGTGATTTTCTTAATATTTAGGATTTTTTGTATCCGCAGATTCCAGATTTTAAAATAGTTTTATCTCGTCCAAATAAAACATAATAATAATAATAAAGGTCAATTTTTGAAATTGAGATTTATACATTACATGAAAGCTGAATAAATAATATTTCCATAGATGTATGGTTTGTTAGAATATGACACTATTTGGCTGAGATACAACTATTTGAATATCTGGAAAATAAAGGTGCAAAAAAAATCTAAATATTGAGAAAATCATCTTTAAAGTTGTTCAAATGAAGTTCTTAGCAAAAATGAAGTTTTGATATATTTACGGTAGGACATTTATAAAATATCTTCATGGAACATGATCTTAATATCCTAATGATTTTTGGCATAAAATAAAAATGTATAATTTTGACCCATACAGTGTATTGTTGGCTATTGCTACAAATATACCTGTGCTGCTTATGACTGCTTTTGTGCTCCAGAGTCACATATAGAGACTTGTTTACTGTATTCACTGTAAACCGAGCTGTGAAAAACACCGGTCACATCACAAACTGATAGCGTGAACAAAGTGCACTTGAGTTAACTGACTCGTCGTCAACGGCACAATGCAAAGCCATTCCATGCTTTCAGTTTGTTGGTTTACAGTGGCTTAAAGACACAAACACCTGTTATGTTATTATGAGAAGTTTACTAATAGTTTCGGTTTATTATGAAACTATGGCGAACCGGAGAGGGGAAACCCCCCCACCCTCTACTGTTTTTTCCAAAATAACCACAAGATAAAGTCAAGATCATTTTTTATTGTAACTATATACCACGTTGACGAGAGTAATAGAAGTTTTTACAATGAAGCTTACACCACTGAGGTATCTGAGAGAAAACAGATTTCACACTAAATTATACATTTTCAGCAGTAAGAAAAAAGTATTTTAAAGCTTGCTGTTTTGTTGAACGTCACAGTTACATATGATATGAGAACAATAGGGCCTGTAGGGAGTACATGTTATTTAAGAAAAATATAACTATATTTTCAGAATTACATTTTTTTTCTTCTAAAAACATATCTGTGGGGTAAAACGCCCCCAGAGGGGAAATAACCCCCTTTAGTACCAATTACATTTTTGTTCATTTATGTAATTTTTTATGTCACTTTTTGTCATTTATGTCATTGTCACTAAAACTATGATAACTTTTCAGAACACATTTAATTTTGTTACACAGAAAACAATTTAACACTCTACCCCTATATAACTGCTTCTCAGTAAACAAATGAACTCTGTGCTTACCTTGAAGTGCATCGATTAGACAAAGGTGACAAATAAGCCAAGCCAATACAACGCCTGTAAAGAAAATGTTTTTAAACAAAAGCGTGAGAATCATTTTTGTTATTATTTTAGATGCTCTCCTTTTGTTTCACAATGCAAACGCATCTCAGTTTGTGTCGCTTCTGTAACTGTTTGTCATGTGCCGAAATGTCTTGCTTTCTTTTTCAGAAAGAAGTGCTTGGTATGTAATTTCCTGTTCACTTTTTTTATTGCAACCTCATCAACATTTCTTGCATTGTCATTCAAAGAGGTTATTATAGGACACTTACAATTTGTATAAAATGACAAATTGTGAAATTTTCTATTACTACATGAAATATTTGGTTTCTTAAATTATTGTACGAGTTTGGGAAATGAGTCTTACATTATTAATGCTGTGATCTATTTTTCTGTTTTTCGTCAGGCTATCCAGATGCTCAGGATCTACAGCTCTGGAGAAGAAAAACATTATTCTATAAACTCTTTACAAATACATACATTTCTGAACTCTTCTTGTGTTAAAACATTATTATCGTTGTTCTAAAATGAATGTGAGCTTGCTTTCTTTGCATTATTTGAGGATTGAAACTAAATTACACTTTATTTTCATAATTTGGTAGAAATGTTGTCAGCATTATGGAATCAAACAATGTTTTTTTTACTTAAACACCTAAACAGTAAAGCAGCGAAACTAACCATTTTGCAGTGGTCTCCTCTCTCTCTCTCTCTCTCTCTCTTCTCTCTCTCTCTCTCTCCCTCTCTCTCTCTCTCTCTCTCTCCCTCCCTCTCTCCCTCTCTCCCTCCCCTCTCTCCCTCCCTCCCTCCCTCCCTCCCTCCCTCCCCTCTCTCTCTCTCCCTCCCTCCCTCCCTCCCTCCCTCTCTCTCCCTCCCTCCCTCCCTCCCTCCCTCCCTCTCTCCCTCC